>VUQK01000129.1:31332-61163 GCA_015106715.1 Bujurquina vittata | reverse complement strand
AACCCCCCCTCTCCCCCTGAGTGTAAAACCCCTTCCCTCCGGGGGGCCCCCCCCCTCTCGCCGCCCCCCCCCCCCCCCCATTCTGCCCTAATATACTTTTTTAGCTGCATGTTTGGGGTCATGTTCATGATGCAGAATTAATCCGAGGGCGATCAGATGACTTCCTGATTGTACTGTAAGATGGATAAGATTATAAACATATAAAGCCCCTAAATCTTCATGCATGATTAATATGTATATTGGAATGCCATTGCTTAATTATTGGAGTCTGTTAAGCAGTTAGGGGAATAGATTTAGTTACACATTATTTATAGTTTGTCAGTTAGAAATTTATGCAAAGCAGCACATATTTTAGTAGATAATACCTCATTTGGAACTTTTTATAGAGAAAAGAATAACTGTCCTCATGGACTGTAAGCAACCAATTGGGGAAGTTCAATGGTGATATTCTCCTGTAAAGTTACACAGACCTAGAGACTGGCTGGCAACCATTAGCTGCAAAGAAAAAAAAGTGGCAAGTGGTTATTTAAGGTTTATAGCTGTCTTTGTGAAACTGATTGCCTAAGTGCCAGCCATGCTGGCCTAAAGACCAATCACTGAGCCCCTTTCAAACACAGGTTGTCAAGTGGATTGCTGACCATTTTTCCCAGTTTCACTGCTACTTGCAGGTGGCAGCGGCGCAGTAGGTAGGTGCTCACCTTGCAACCAGAGAATTGCTGTTTCAGGTCCCTGCCTGAGCACATGCTGTCATTGTGTCCCTGGCAAGTTACTTAACCCACATTGCCTAAGTGGTTGGTGGTGGTCAGAGGTGCCCAGGGTCATCAAGCAGTTTCCATGGTTTCCCAGCAACCACTCACCAACCAGTACATACATTTCTCTTGCAAGTGTGGGTTGCCACATGGTCATGTTACTTTGTTGAGGAAATCTAGATAAAGTTCACCCTTCCTGAAGGAAATCCGTTCCAATCAAGCAGCATCCACAGTGTATGTTGCAATGTTGCAGAGAGCAGTGATAGGCTTCCTTTTTCAAGATCTCCTTTATCCTGGCAAATCTTTCACTTTAACAGGTCCAAAGCCCTCCGAAACAATCACATTTCTCCACCATGCTCGAAAAAAAGTGTGAAGCACTCCTGCAGAATTTTTTTATTTGTTCTGTATCTCAAAAATAGTCTTCATTTTGACACAAACACTTCAAACTTATATCGGTCAGTCCATAAATCCTTTTCCCAATCTCCCTCTTTCCGATGTTTTCGCTTATCTTTTCCTTTTTGTTAGTACGTGTCAGGTGTGGCTTTTTTTCAATCACATATCCAGCAAGTTGCTCTTTCAGTGTTGACACTGAAACTGAGATTTTCTTTCTTTACAGATGTTTGGGGGCTGATGCTTCAGAGACTAAACTAGCCAAAACCTTGCTTCTTTATGCAGCACGAAGGTTTTCACCTGTGCTAACACAACTGAAAAGAGTTTTTTAAGGATCAAGTAGCCAAATGTCAAGTAGTCATTTGATATGATAAACTCATATCAGGTACAGGTATATTCTCATTCTATAAAATAAGAACACTTCTCTGTGTTATTTCCTTTCAAATTTCAAAATGTAGTTGTTAGGTGAATTGCAATCTATATACAACCAGAAGGATGGGTTCTGTCTCCTCTAATTAATTAGTTTACTCTGAGTGTGTAATTTATGGCAGGTTGGGAGAAGCGGTATCAATATTTACTCATAAACGTCTCAAAGCAAATGAGAGACTGAGGTGTGAAATTAGTTAATGACTGAAGTTTCCATATGGCACAACTTCCTCTCAAATTATCTTTTTAAATATTAATTTTCTTACCTGTATATATCTAATGAGCAGGTTATGACCAGCTTCATCCAGTGCACCCTTATTGCACCCATATCCTTCCTGTGACTAAATGTGTTATTAGGCTTCTCTAGTGTGAAAATGCTCCAGGAATAACAGCTTTCCAAATGCCAGGGACCATGGCGAAGTGCTGCTATGCTGTTCAAATAGTACACCTGAGCAGGGCTGCTCTGACACCACAAGATGATGGAGTAGGCGGTCTGACTCTCCGGTCGACCACTGTGCTGAATATGTTGCTGAAATATGGACAAGGATTGAGGGGGAAAAAAATTTCAATTCACTGCAGGCCATCTGAGGTATAAGCTGTGCAATCACCGAGCACTCACGGCAGTCAAGGCTGTCTTCGCTCATAACTGCCACGATGCCATGCACCAATATGTTATGACAAACTTAAGCTTAAGAGACACAATTAGGAGAAGCCAAGAGCAGCCACTTAGCAGTTGGAGGGAGAACAGATTGACAGCTAAGGAGAGGCAAAGCGGCATTAAAGATCAGCTCTGTCAGGAAGACAGGGACACAGCTCTGTCATCTCTCCAGAGCCCTCACTCCATGCTTTTCATTTTCAGGTCAGCACAGAATATAGGAAAGTAGCCAAGCTGCCTAAAAGGGGCCAACTTAAGACAGCAGTTCCTGTCCTGTTTTATCCCGGGCTCAGGGTAGAGATAAGAGCAAAGGGGTTTGAGCACAACCTCTCACTCACACCAGTGGACAGAAAAAAAACAGCAAATCCCACCAGTGAGAGATGAAAGGAAAAACCATCATCCTGCTTTGAAGTGCTTGTCTAGAATTAAAATATCTATATAAAGTTTGTAAGTTTCATGCTCTTTCTGTTCCTTTTGATTAAATGTCCCTCCTTGCATTCATCCATCCATTCATTTTCATTTTCTTGTCCAATTCAGGGTCGCGGGGGAGCTGGAACCTATCCCAGCTGTCACAGGGCAAAATTCGGGGTATGGGTCGTCAGTCTCTTGCAGGGTTTATACAGAGAGACAGACAACCATTGATGCTCAGATGCATACCAATGGCTAATTTTGAATCACCAGTCAACCTTGATTAAACGTAAGACTCATTTATTTCTACACTGTGTGAGTGACCCACTTTTCTGTTACAGGACCCTGTGTACTATTACAACTTCTTTGCATGTTACGTTATGGGTGTTACAGAACCTGAACAATGTTTTAGTTTTTCTACTAATGGCCCAAAACTGCTGGGAGATGTCTCTAAATGCTCTGAACACCTCTCTTTTATATGCTTTTCACCTTCTCACCTTGACACCTGCTAGTAATTAATTCATGTTCAAGGAGAAGCTGAGGCTAAGCAATCAGTTTTGGTGGCAGTACGGTGGGCGGAAGCCGTCCCGAGAGATTTTTTGAGGTGGGCGTGGGATTTATCTTGCTCATCCAATATCGCACAACAACAAAAATTAGGTGAACTTGGCAGAATAACCATCAACAGCAGACCAGTTGTATGCTGTGCATATTAAAATTTATAGGGACATATATTGTAACTACTGTTTGAGAGGAGTAGCAGCCAGTTAACCCTTTTTAATGACAAGACAACAGAACAAAAATGTTACATGTTTTTTTTTTTTTTTTTACCTTTTGTCCAAGTCTTCTGGCAATTTTGCAACTTTTGAGACAACCATAGACTTTAAATAAATGATGGATATACCATCTAGGTCTGAAAAAAGTGAAGCTGTACAGTCAACTACGACTGACAAGTGATTGACAAATTTGCTATTATACGAGCCTGCAGTGTCCTCCACTTCTTAGTCACAATCATCTTATGATGATCTCACTTGTTATAAGAGACAGGACTGGGCTTGGGACAGACAGCAGGGATTGCTTCCAAATGTGTCCTGCATGGTCTTGTAATGTGATGATGCTGCAGTATACTATAATGCTCTGCATTCTGACTGGAGTAGAGTCTTTAGCTTTAACCAAAAAAAAGAAAGCAATGCTTTCTCTTAAACTGTTGCAAATATATTTGTTAGCATGCTAGTATATTAGCACAGACTAACAAATGCTGTGAGCAACGCTGACATGGGCTATAAATCTTATACTTGCCAAATGTCAAATGTTTTTAAAATGTATTTAAAATGATAACTAGGGTTAAAGGGGGATTTGTCTGGTGGGGAACCCTAAGATCAGGTGTATCAGTGCAGCATGGATAAAAGAATCCCTTTGAAATAAGTCACATGTTAATTAATATTGTCATGCAAACTCTGATTAACACAAAATGAATGTGCTTTAGTCTGTTTTCTCGACGTTTTACAATGTGAAAAAAATAGAACAAAAACATAACTTCAGCAACATATCATGTATATACAGCTGTTTGAAAAGTTCCATCTGAAATTACCTGTCACTAAAAAATATTACTCCACTTATGCTCGCTCCTCTTCTGTAGGACTAGCTAGATGCCGAAGAACCACGAGCATGACTTTGACACCTGCACCATAAACGCATCACAGGGATGAGATCTGTTGAAGGTATAAGCAAGACTGTGGAATGTAATTTTCTTATCAAGGAAGTGCATCCATGCCAGCAGCTGGAGGCAACACTGCATTACATGAAAGAATTATGTATGAATAATTGAAGGTGGAACACTGTTAGAGAATGCTCCAGCACACTTTAACCCATGATGACAACCAATGATTTTACTTTACACTCTTACTGTCACCATTTACCTGATATATTATAGAAAAGCAACTGTACTCCAAACCATCAGGACACCACTTTGATTTATTTTAAGAATATGTCTGATAATGGGGAGTAAAACTCACAGAATCATTGGCTGCAAAAATGAGAATTTTTGGTACTAAAATTGTAAGTAAATAATCTTTAATCCAAAACATAGACTGTAAAACTCTGAAAGGAGTCTGAAAGGAGTCCGAAATGAGTCGATGAGTTAGTGAATTTGGCTTCTGTTCTGATATCTTGAACCTTTCTGCTCGTAAGCACTGCTGTTTTTTCTGCTATTAGCTGCTGTTAGTCAGCATTAGTGAAACTGTCTTTGAAATGGATCTAACGTTGTTGAACTTGGACATTTAGTGAATAAACTCTCATATGACGTGAGAATTTATTCAAACTGTTTATAAGAGGGAAAGTGTGATATTTAGGACACTCAAGCCTAACACCAGGTGGCCAAATATTAGCTTATAACCAGCTGTTGTTGTTTAATCAGCTCATTGACAGCTGTTGACCTGTCTAGGGCGACCCTGCCTCTTGCCCCAGGGCAGCTAGGGTAGGCTCCGGCCCCCTCATCACTCTGAGTTGGATAAGTGGAAGAAAATGGATGGCTGGATGGATGCACAATTTCATGAGTTAGAGTCTCGACTTCACAACATGAGGCATGGGGTGAGAAGAAAAAAGATGACATTTTATCCAGATGGAGGCCACATTGTCTTTTTCCTTTGTGTTTTTGTTTCTGTGTTGAAGATATATGTGTATAGGGATACAGTCAGATGATAAAACATATGGCACGTAAACGCTTTCATATTTTGCTTCTGAAGATGCAGACACAAATTAAAATTAGCCTTCACAGCTTCCACAAACCAGCACCCACTCCTATGTATTTTTAATGGTTTCATTCTGAGTTTATGGCAATGCATCAACTTGTTGAAGGATGCAATTACACACTAATAAATTATATTTATGAGTACAACATTCTTTTTTCCTGTTAAATAACCACAAAAAATGACTGACTGCACCTTTAAGGCTTCACCTTACAATATAAAGCACCTTGAGATGACTGTTGTGATTTGGTGCTAAATAGATAAACCTGAATTGAACTGAATGCCACAGCTGCGTTAGATAAGAATGCACCTGATAGAGACTCAGGAAGAATCCGCTCTTCACCTGGACCAATCAGTGAGATTAGAGGAAAGCAGGTGGGTCTCAAATGTCTCAGGTATATTGGTAATGTTAATAAGGGCAGTGTTTGAGTGATAAAGAAACAGAAGCTCTTGTGTGAAGAAAAAGTTGAGTCTGAAGTGATTCAATTGTTGTAGATGCTTTTGTTTATTGTAACAGCTGGATTGGTGGTTTCCCAATTACTGAAGAGCATTTTATTATTTATTTATGAAGTTTAATGTGCAAACAACTCTATTTTCATTTGCATTTTCATTTGCTCCCCAGAGCCAAGGATGTTAATGTATGTATGATCTCAAACTGCAATTTCTGTTCTTGCATTCAAATTCTATTCTGAAGGATGTTGTTTCTGAATATTAACTGAGAACCAGTTTGTAAACAGTTACTTAATCCATACAAGAAAAGTTTCTCGTTGCACTGAAAGTGGGTCCGTGAAGAAGAAGCTTAGCTGAGAAGAACTTTGGGTATGGCGGCTTTTGGGATTAGATGTGACATGAAGATGTTGTTTTCAAGGGTCCGTCTCACAAAGCAGGATTAGCGTGCTTCCAAAGTCAAGTTAGACTTAGCCATTGCTTTTCTGTCTCACTACAATGACATAGTTTGAAGCTAAGCCAACCTGCTTAGGCTGTACAGATCAAATTATTAAAATGCTATGAACTCTTTGGAACAGCAATCAGACATCAGTATCGCTGCAGTCCAGTGGACAAAAGTGGGAAGGAGATGATTGTCACATTTTCTCCCACTTCAAAAGAGTCATACTAGTTGAGTATATTTACAGAATAAAATTCATTTTTGCATATTAAGTGTACCGATATTTCTCCACTGGAGTCGTGAGAATGACTGAAGGAATACATCAGCTCAGCCTTTGAGGGACAGAGAGCAAAGCAAACTTTGTGAATTGAAAATCCCCCGCCGCCTCAGTGCGAAGACATCATACTGTATTAATGAAAAAAATCCCTATGGTGCTTTAATGACCTGGCAGTGATAGGCCTATTTTTTTAAACACATGCAGTTTTCCTCCAGCTCTCTTTTTGGAGCCTGGCAGCAGCCACATCTACTTTTTACTGTTACAGATTTGCTATGCTACTTTTAATTCACTTTGATCATTATTTGTTCTTCTTTAAAGACAGAGTTCCTTATCCACTTCTTTCCCAAGTGTCCTATTTATACTGCCTTTTTAAAAACTGCTTTCTTGGTAGTCTGCTGTAACAAAAAAAAAATCAACTTTATTCCATAAGATCACTGCATGCTTGTCTGTTCCTCTCCATAAAGAATGTGTATTGTTCGTGCTTCAGCACATATCTCTGCTTCAGTGCATAAAAGAGGAGCATCTGCTGAATCCATTTCTCCTGTCCTGGTTAGATTGACTGAGCTTCATTACAGCCTGTACATTAAAGGCATTTTTTTATATATATCACAGAGGAGGGAATTCAAACCGTCAGGGCCACGGTTGAGCATTTTTGCCTTAGAACCGCAGCATACAAATAGCAGCCTCAAAATCAGACCCACACAGACAGGGTTTAAAATTTCAAACCTAAGAAAGAAATATGCCAACATATCAAACCAAATCCCTAACAAGAAGAGCACAGTGAAGTCTTTTAAGTATTACCACAAAGCCAACAGAAAAGTTGGTTAAATGCGCCGAGAATTCCACTATAAACCAGTATGGTAGAAATGTATGATGCTACAAGCCTGAGCCCTCAACTCTGCCCTCATTCTCTGAAGGTAGTGAGGTTGGCTCAGCGTGCATTCACTTTGAGCATCACTTCACAATCACTACCAGCTTTATATTAGCACTGTGCCTACACAGGTGATTAAATTTGATGTTTGCAACAGTGGATAATTGTGCATAGATTGCCTTTTATTGTTACACTCTTGTTTTTGAGCACAACATACTGTCAGTAATGCATAATAAGGAAGGAAGTGCAAAAGTGAAAAGATCTCAAATAAAAGATCTCAAATAAATCAAGAAACCTAAACAGTATATGTATGTAATCCAAGTATTACAAGTATGATCCAAGTATATTGATCTAGCTCTTTGATTACTAACATGTGATATGTTAAATGAATTTAGGAACTGTAACGTGTTACTGCATTAAATATAAATGCCATGTGAAGTTCAAGTTAGCATTACTCATTAGTAACTCCTTACCTCTCAGTGCAGTAAACACTGACCAGTAAATGTTATTGCTCAGTTTGTTAGATGATGTGTTTTTTGCCTGTTGCTCCAGGCACGGAAAATCTTTTGATGTTTACCTGACTTTTCCCTCTGACCAGCTGTAACAGCACCCTGTCTGAGTTCAGAGATTCACAAATTAGGCACTGAGCTTTTCTTTCCTGATTAAGAAAACACAAGCTACAGCAGTGCGGACTACCGCTGTGACTCCCTCCATGCAGCGGGAGAACTTGTGAGTGGGATGCAGAGGGAGAGTGGGAGCTGAGGCTGGAAAGTAATTTGTGGATTCAAAGATTTGCACATACTGAATCAGGCAAAGGTGTAGACTTACACTGAAGCCCTTGTATAACTTGATATGTAATTCTGAAGAACAGGCAACCAAAGCTGCTGGAGGCAGATTAAATGCAGAGCTGAGTGAGGCTGGCTGTTGGCAAGTAAGGAGGTTAGGAACTCAAGGCACAAGGGAACAAGGTGTTACTTCACTTAGAGGTAAGACTTAGTCAGAAGTGGCTGTATCGTTAGCCTTGCAGCCACGTAGGCGGACTGAATGATCTGGTCCCATAGAATCGAATACAGGTATACACAAACTACTCCATAAAACACGTTAAATTCTTGTGTAACAATTTATGATCACTCAAATGTTAAAACTGGCTTTTAAATCCAAACAGCAGGAAAAAAATAAGCTTACCAGGAACAAAATAAGTGCAGGAAACAAGTGTTTCCAGATTCTGAAGCATTATTGGCATGGAACGATAATTCAAAAATGTACAACAAACTGCTGAATTGGCAAAGGCAGAAAATAAATCTGTGACCTGATGTTCTTCCTTGATGGACAGGGGTAGCAGAAGCACGTGTATGGTGTGTAGATTTAAAATGCTGTGGGTGGTGAAATTAATACTGTTGGTGGGATGTGTTGTAACTTTCTTGCCAGTTTTGCTGCGATATTTATGTGTGAAAATCTGGAGGAACATCACTTGGGCTTCTGTTGGAGGGTAAGAGCTCTGTAATCACTGTAAAGTTTCAACTTATCAAAACTATGTCAGGTTTCCTGTCTGTTAAATCTGTTGTATCAATACTAAAAAAAAGTTTAGTTCACTATTTTAACAGAACAGAGGCAAACTAACATTTGTGCTAAAATAAAACATTAAGTATTGTTATAAATTACCCTCAGTGTGTTGGCATTGCTGTTATCAAGCTTCTGTCCTGTGGTATTAACAGAAAAGAAAAAGAAAAGAAAAGAAAAGACAAACATTAGCAACAAAAACAAATTTTAGCTTGCTTTAGCTATGCCCCTTGAATTACTGGTAGAGATCACACCCTTCTCACTTATATAGCCTTGTCTTCCAAAGTTTTCTGGTTGCTTCTTGGAGTTTGCATGAATTTGTTTATACTTTTGCCTAACATTGTTTTGTTTGTAACTCTTGATATATGCTCAGATTGCATCCCTGGCATTTTTTTTTTTGCACCACAGTCCAGCAGCCACCTGGCTGTTGACTGGCCCCTGGGGGCAATGGACAAATATTCTGGAATTTCAGTGTAGCCAGTGAATACATCGGCCAAACCTTCCTGTACTGCAAATTTATGTTAATGCATGTAATGCATATTATAATAATTGTGCATATTATTATAGTGCCACACACAGTTTAGCCAGTTGCAACCAAAACCAGTTTAAATGTAACTGGACTACAAACATCAACCAGAAAGCTTTTGTGACCTGAAATCAGATTCTGCCTATTTTTAAGTAGATAACAATAGAAATTAAACAAAGTAACTTTATTATCATATGCTTGGCCAACCTGTTTCCATGCCACTGAGTCACATTTGCTTCATTGACATAGCAAGTTTTCCACATCTCCCCAGGCAGCAACAAAGTTATTGTTTAAGTGCCATTTTGTTTATGTAATCAATAAACAAAATTTTTTGTAAAATTTTTTATCATCTGGTTAGCAAACTCTTGTTGAATGAAGAGGTGACTTCATAAGATTTTTAATTTTCCATTTATCGCATTAATGCTCAATTTCCTTGAGCCTTTTTAATTAAATGAGTATTTTCTGTTTGACCTAAACGTAAAAAATTCTGCCCAGTCAAAAAACATCACACAAGATTTCGTCTGATCTCCTCTTGCTTTGATAAGCTCATGAAATGTCACAATATTTATTTCCATCCAGAGCTGCATTAATTTTTCACAAAGATCTTGAACTGATGATGAGAGTCGGACTCAGTGGTTCTTGTGTCCATGTGTCCAATACTGACATGAGACTACTAAAATATTCAGCTAATAGATTCATTGTCTATTATAGTTAATTAATTTTTATAAGCACAGCAATTGAGTCAATAATTAAATGTGTGTTGTAAAAACTGAAATGCAGTAGAGATTTAAAGTCTGCTGCTCATGTACAGGTTGCATAAAACCATTTGTGACTCTGCTGAGCTGCATAAACTCTGATGAATTGCCTCAAGTGATGTCACTTATCATTGGTTGCTGCTGAAGACTACACATTTCAAAATGAAAAGCAGTCTGGGGGAGTGGAGATAGACAGAAGTGAGCTCAACAGACCTCTGTAGCCCTGCCGTAATCTCTGCTTGAGGCTACATTAGCCATCACAAGCGTAACATACCAATATATACCCAAACTGTTGGTGGTTGAACTGCAGTGTAATAAAGATTCCAGGTTTTGACAAGCAAAAGAATATGTGGAGCATAAAAAGGTTTTGTTTTTTTAAAAATGTGAACATCTCCTTTTCTGCGGCATTGAATTTGATCGTTTGTTGAAAAGTCTCTAATGTAATGACAATGTTGTAGGAGTGCGATACTACAGTAAATAAGTAAAGTGCTCTTGTAATGTGTATTCAAACAGCAGGCTTTTATGGCTTCTTCCTCCATTGTTTCCACTGTAAACACAAAGACAAAAGGAGAGGGAGAACAGCTGCCTCAGTCAGAGTTGATGGTTAACTTTTTAAATGTGTTCTTGGAAGCTACACAAAGGGGAAAAGACACAGACAGCAATTTTATAACTATTTAACTTCAGTGATTTACAGGTCCCTTCACCACCAGTGAACAAACAGATCAGCGCATAAGCTGATGATGGGGCATCATCAGCATCAAAGTTTGATAATCTGACTACTCATTGAAAGCACCTACAACCTGCTTAAAGCCAGAGCTATGTGTAAAACGGGGTTAAATAAAAAACTGTTTATCAGGTTAATTGCTCAGCAGCCACTGGATTTATCCCATGATGTGTGTTTCTTTGGCTTTGTCTCTCAGTAAGCTGTTCACCAGGAAGTAGCAGCATGTTCTATCACCTTCAAGGAAAGATCTATTGCAAGCTACTGATTCAGCCAGTGAATAATGATCAGTACAGCAGGAGCATTACTTCATTTCCAATAATTATTCATGCAGGCACTAAACATCATCAAGTGAGATTCACTTTAAAGTGCTTCAGTAATGTATAAATCTTTGCAAGTGCTCAACATCCAATTTCTCTGACCTCTCGGTTTCATTCGTGTCCTCAGATGATCACATTTTTCCTTCTGTCTCGAGAATCAAGAAGAAAAATAAGGAGGCAGCAAAGCATTTTTTTTTTTGTCCAGCTCAATTTGGAGCCCACTTCCATTTGCTAATTCTTCAAAACTGAAAAACTTCAAACCCCAAACCCAAATGCAATCTACTACTGTCATATAACCCTGTCTAGCTTGTGGCTGACTTTTTCCTCCCTTCAGTCTCTTTTCTTACCTTCTTCTACACCCAGCATTAATACAGCAACTGACTGCTGAGAACCAAATCTGTGGCTGCATCATTACAGTCACTGCCTGTCTGCTGTCTGTATGACAGTGTGTGCTGCTTACATAAGGCTCCCCGAGTGTGTGGGGCCTGCTAAGTGTGCCGGAGTGTGTTCAGCTGTCTGCTCGTCTTTCCTCTCTTTCAGGCACCTGCTGCATTTCACTGGTTTAATGTGGCAGTGATAGCACTTGTCTCCTTCTACCTCATTACCTTCTCATTGGCCTGTCTTATTTTCTGGTATCATTTTCAATATCCACTAGTGTTTTATTGTAGCATCTGTTGTAGCCATGCACTCAACTGGAGCTTGTATATTGAGGCAATGCATCTTAACCATGAGGCTACAGCAGGAGAAAGCTCACGTGCATAGCTGAATAATAAAAACATCATGAACAATTTCTATGGAGATGGGCTCTGAATCCTTGACACTTCTGATCAGAATGGTGCCTATTTGTAGAGATATTCTCAGAAAGATCAATTGGGAGCAGACCCTGCAACAGATGCAGCAAGACTCTGCAAGGATTATGCATCCCATCTGGCCTGGGCATGCCTAAGGATCTGTAAGAAAAATTTAGCATGTGGCTTTTAACAAAGAGGTCTAGGCCACCTTAATCATGCTTCTGCCTCCATGACCTTTAACTGGATAAGCACAAAATGCTTAATGAATGCATTATGTCTCAGGTGCGAAAGTTTCAAGGATGTCATGCGAGTACTACCCTTATGTCTGGTAGTATCTTTGGAAAACTTTTAAAGCTGGGAAATTAAAATAAAAAATGATGGTAATATCATGACATACTTGAGCTTAGGGTTCATTCATATGAGAATGGTAAATGGGATCAGTGTGGAGAGCAAGTGTTAGGTAGAAGCTTTTAGATTACACTGATAAACAAGAATGAGTCATTTTAGTTTATTGCTTTAAAAACATCATTTTATTATCAGGTTTTCTAATAAACATATCATGTCTCTGAAAAGCATTTAAACTGATAGAAGCTATAAGCCCTGTCTTTACATTTCCAATAACAAAATAATCCAATAACAATACTGATAACCAAAACCTCACATATTCATCCAGGTGAGCTTTTGCAAAGGCTAGATGAGCTTTTATGTGCTTACCTTGGAGACGCAGAGTCTAATTTGAGCGAAATCGTGCTCGGATTCTGTAGAATAGCTTTTGTTGTGATGCAGGAGTTACTATTGACCACCTGTAACACTTTCCTTGTGAGTTGGGACATCACCTTGGACTTTCTGCTGCATCCCATCAGGTTCTTGGCTGTGTGGAATATCTTGCACTTATTAATAACGCTCTGGACTGTTGAGCATTATCGCTTCAGGGACCTGGAATCACTGAGATGTGGCTTTAGAGCCCATGTCACCCTGAACATTCGGAAAACGTGACCCGAAGTTCTAACTTAATTCTTTCTTCTTAATCATGACAGATTTTCTAGTAGTGATCATGAACTAACATTGTGGAGACTTTTGGAACATAATCTGGGACTCCTACAATTCCTGCACTTTAAACAACAATTACCTTAATACTGAGGCAGGTCAAGAGTATGAATATATTTGGACAAGGAAAATTTTTAAGTATTAGTATTGCTGGTTTTTTTGTTGTTGTTGTTATAATAATACATTTTATTTGTAAGTGCCTTTGGAGACACCCAAGGACACTTTATAGAGGTATCAAAACAAAATCACGGACAACATGTAAAAGCAAAGAATAAGAAATAAAATAGAATAAAATGGCCAAAGAAACTAAAACAAATGGGCTACCCTAAACAGACACGTTCTGAGTCATGATTTGAAGGCAGAAAGAAAGTCAACATTGCTGATGTATGCTAGGAAAAAATTCCAGAGTTGGGGCTCAGAAGGGGAGAAAGCTCTGTTCCCCATGGTGCTGCGGTGGGTGGGAGCCATGGTAAGGTGGATGGAAGAGGGAGAGGTGGTTATGTGAAAGAGATCAGATAGATAAAGAGGGACGAGGCTGTGAGGTTGTGCATGGCCTTGAATGTATGCAGGAGGATTTTGAATTGACTTCTGAAATTTGACCAGAAGCCAGTGGAGATGCTGTAGGACTGGGGTGATGTGGTGAAATGAGGGCGCCGGGGTTTGTGGCTTTGGCTAAATTTGGAGCATTTGGAGATTCTGGTGATTTGTGAGGGAGGCCAAAGAGAACAGAATTACAATAATCAATATGGGAGGTGACAAGACTGTGAACAAGTACGATTAATGTTTCGTAGATGGAAATATGCAGACAGGGTAATATTGATGTGAGAGTGAAATGATAAAGTGCTGTTAGTGATGACACCCAGACTCCTAATCTAAGGGAGGGTGGAAACTGAGGAGCTGTCAGTTGTGAGGGAGAAACTGTCGACTTTGGATAAGGTAGATTTTGTTCTAATGAGGGGGAACTCAGTTTTATCACTGTTTAGTTTAAGAAAGTTTTGAGGTGAACCACAATTTGATTTCAGATAAGCAGGTGGTGAGGGAGAAGCGGGGGAGAGACGATTTTGGTTTGATGAAATATAGCTGGGTGTTCCGTGAAGCAATGGAAGTGGCAGTTGAATTTGTGAAAGATATTGCCAAGGGGAAGGAGGTGAGTGATGATGAGAAGGGGCCCCAGGGCCCTGTCCTGGGGTGCACCTGAAATAACAGGGAAAGGGTGGGAAGAAGACTTGATTTGGATGATTTTTCTTGTATTAATGTTCCATCACAACTATTATTTAAAGACTATAGACTAAACTTTTATACAGAAGAGAATTTTTAATAAGTCTGGCTTTTTCACGTGGTTATGAATATTTGTGGGCGTAACTGCACATTGTTTGTTTGTTTTTTCTTTACTTTGATAGCTGGTTCTTGTGTCTTGTTTTGCTTTCTACATCCTTTCCGTCCAAGTGTTTTCACCTGTTGATTTCTGGGTCTTGTTTTCCTCCCGTGCCTCACCATAAACCAGTTCTCATTGTATATACAGTCCTATCTTCATCTTCATCTTTGTCTTTGACAATTGTTTATTATTGCTCCTTGCTGTGCTGCTCACGATGTGCTTCCTGTCTGCTCTTTGTGTTTTCCTTTCTCGCAGTGTCCTGTTGGATTTCTGCTTTATTGTTTGATTCCTGTTTTTGTGGATTTAGTATATTTTAGAGGTCAAGTTTTTGATGACAATAAACAGCTTGATTTTGTTCTAACTTGTCTACCTTGGTGTCCAGCATTTGGTTTACCATCACACCAAATCCTGACATCCTCACAAGATGCACATAAAGTCCAAGGGTCAGAATATGATCGCACGCGCTAGACCACATTCATTAGTGAACAGATTCACACTGTGATCTCAGTCAGATGTAAATCAAGCATTAACTGAAAAATGCAGTACTTCAAATGGACACTCCTAAAAAGTAATCAATCCCCATAGATTAAAATATTTACTTTACAGCCGGAAAAAAAACTGTCTGATTTCCCCACTTCTGACAGCTGTGTATGAATAAAATTTCAAAAACCTTACATTTTTAATTTTAATAAGAGAGTCAGAATCATGCATGATTAAGTGCTTGACTGCTATAAGTTATGGGTAGGTGCAGACACAGGGATTGCTAGCTGTTTGCTAGGCATGGCCTCACAAAAAAAGTAAGTAATTGAATTGGATCACCATCATCATCTTTGTGGTTTTGGTCCCTGTTTGAGCTGTATCCTTACTCATTTTTATTACATTTATAATTTTGCATTTCAAGAAAAATTTGAATTAACGCAAACACGTCAAAATATTTATTTCCTCACTACCATATCAATTATCAAAGGGCTAGAAATGATATCTGTTATTTAGACAGTCCTAAGTGAATGAGGCTTTGGGGATCTCAACCTCTTTAGCAGGGTGTGTATAATTGTTCTACCGCACCACTCATGAAGATGTTCTCCAGTGTTTTTAGTGAGTGAAATTTTATTTACGTGTTCCTACCAATTAGCACGTATCTGTATTTATCCAGTGCACCTGTACAATCTCTGGATGCACCTTTTCAACCACGCGAGCTAGCTGATAATTTAGAATTCCATCCGTTTGGGCAAAAGGATCAATCATCAAGCTTCAAAAAGTTAAGAGGTTTCTCAATACCAAACTCAGCACTTCAAAATTGCATCTGTTATATTCAGACCGTGGTGTGAATACAGTGTGACCTCAAGGTGCAGTAGCTTAACTCATTTCTTCCTGCTATCTAAAGTTAATTCAGCAAAACCTACGAGTAAAGCAGTAAAAGCAGTGCTTCTCTCGAGCTGTGCAAAGCACGTTTATTGACAAGTCTGCCATTCGAGTAAGTATACATGTTAAGATCCAATCACAAAATAGGTGCAATTGATAAAATTGAGAATGCAGTTTAATACCACAGATAAATACAAAGGCCAGTGGATCAGAATTCATAAATATAGAGATACAGATCACAGGGCTACGATTTCTTCTTTCCGTCTGCCTGATTTATAATAGATAGTCATTCAAGTCAGAATACTGAACCAACAAGTGTGAAATTTCATAGTAAATTTTTAAGTGCTCTTCTCTGCCATCCGCTTAATCTGTAGCATTATCCAAAAGTGATATTACACAGTTTTATATATATAAAAATCATTAATCAGTCAATTTGATGATGCTATTAATAAACTGTCAGTATTATATAAAAGGCAGAAAATGCAAAAAGCAGTGAGATTTACAACATCGTCATTTATTCTATGCCTTTTATGATTTCTTCTCCTTTTATAATCTGGATAGAGTGGTTCAAAACCTTCTTCAAGTATGTGGTGCGTTTACTGCTTCAGGTAACCAATTCCGTCTCTATTTGCAATCGAAAGCATGTGACTTCTGCTGCGCACGTAAATATAAAAACCTGCGAGGAAGGCTGGAAATAGCTTCACAATATTAATGAGTAGTTTGATAGGCATTATATATGAGTGTGTGGAGTACCTGCACACACAGCACTTTCAGTCCAGTAATGGCAGTTATATTCCTTCGGCAGGATAAATGACTGTCTATGATTAGGTTTTATACTGTGGAAGTGATGTAAGAGAGGAGGTCTGGTCTGGGACTAAAAATGAGCAATGAGGCCATTTGAACTTGCACAGGGCACACATAAGTTATTTGAAATTATTAGTGAGTGAATCAGAGGCATTTATAGAGGAGCTCAGTTGTGGCTCTCATGCCCGGCAGCTAGTATGATGGCACTTTATTCATTTGAAATTTCGATAAAGGAGTTCATGTCTTATGCTCCGCTATGCTCAGACATTAGACGGCTGGAGAAAAGTTTCAGATGTTACAGCTTGCCCTTTTTTTGCTTGTTTGTTAACATTTTTTGCAACTTTTTAGGTCATGAACCAGCCATATTTGATTGCAATGAAAATCGTAGCATCAGCCCTGTGGAGGCATCAAAGTCACACTTTGTTGTCAGTTCTGCCAAATGTACCAGATACATACATAGGATCGACCCCACAGTGGGAGAAGTCAAGGACTTAAATATAAATGTGCATTAAAAATTCTTAAAGCCTACATACATTAGTGTAGTTTATGTATATTTTAGTGCAAAGAAAAACAGAAAACACAAAAATCAGTATGAGATGTATAAAAGCAGTAGCCGCAGCAGCAGTCCTTTTTTCTAAAGTGGCTGGTGGTGGATGTAAGCGTGTTTGTGTGTCTGTGTGTGTTTATTACAGTTCAGTCTTTTTGGGAGCAAAGAGTGGAGGGGGTAAAGAGGGGAGAGAGTTAAACTTCCTGACAGCATGGTGGATGAAGTTGTTGTACAGTCTGGTGGAGGAGCCACAGAGGCTGTGGTACCATCTCCCCAGGGACAGCAGACTGAAGAAGCTCTGTGATGGGTGGGAGGAGCTGCCCACGATGCTGACTGCTTTGCTGTTTTAGGCGGTTGTTGTAAATGTCTAGGAGGGAGGGGAGTGAGGCACCAGCGATCTTCCCTGCTTCATTTACTAGGCACTGCAGGGTTTTGCGGTTTGAGGCAGTGAAGTTTCCAAACCACACAGTGAGATGCTTTCAGTGGTGCCTGGATAGATGGAACACATGATGGGCGCTGGGACTCTCACTTGCAGAGGAAGCAGAGGTGCTGCTGTGCTTTCTTGCCCAGCGATAGACTGTTTTTTGTCCAGGAAAAGTCCTGATGTGTACACCCAGAAATTTAGTGTCGGTCACACATTCCACAGCAGAACCATTGATGGTCAACAGGTGGTGTTAAGGAGAGATTAATACTCCTCCACTGGCGTGTTGTTCATCTCACTACTCTAGCATGTCTTATCATGCTTACTGTGTCATCTGCAAACTTGATGAAGAGGTTGGAACTGTAGCTTGAAAGTTCGTGGGTCACCAGGGTGAAGAGCAGTAGGAGGTCCAGCATCCAAGAGGGGCATTGTGTTGAATGCTGAGCTAATCACTGTGAAGAACATTCTCACATAAAAGAGTTTTTTGTGTCCAGGTGGATGAGAGCTAAGTGGAGGACAGAGGACATTGTATCAGTGTTTGACCTTTTGGTCCAATTTACAAACTGAATGTGCTCCAGAGAGGGAGGGACGATGGATTTGATATGTTGCATGACAACATAGCTTTTTAAAGCACATGAAAGAATGATGGGATTTAGAGTAATAAGCAGGACAGGGATGTAGCCTTTTCTTACTGTTATAATACTGGTAGCTTTGAAGATTCAGAGAGGTGATGAAGATATCTGCATATTTTGGGGGTTTTTTTTTGTTTGTTTTGGGGGTTTTTTTTGTTTGTTTTGTCTCATCCATTTTTAATACTTTTTTTTCTTCTTCTTCTTTCTTCTTTTTCAAATTTTTTATTTTATTTATTTTGTTTGCTTTTGGGTGGAAGTATGCTCACAAAAAAATAAAAAGAATAAATATATATGGGAAAAAAGGACATCTTCAAGCTCCTTTGCATAACCTGTGAACACGCAATCAGGTATGCTGTTGGAAGGAGGAGGCTTGCAAGAAGGATGTCTTCATTCTGGCTGGTGACAGGCACAAAACTTGGTTTTTAAGTGGGGGTGGAGCCTTATGTGGATGTGTGGCGTTTTGTCGTGAAAACATGCAGAGAAGGTGCTGAGATTGTTCAGTAGGGAGATGTCACTGTACAGGTCTCTGGTGGTGGTGGTGGTGGTGGTGGTGGTGTGTGTGTGTGTGTGTGTGTGTGTGTGTGTGTGTGTGTAAAATATGTTAAAACACCAAGTGCCAACATTGAGACTTAGGTCTGGTATATTATCTATAGATTTACTGAAGGTACACTGACAGCACATACGTGCACCAAGTCTGACCCACTATCTCATAATGTTAAAAACTAATGTTAAAAGCCACAACTTAAACAAAGTGGAAATAAAAAATTCCTAGCCGGCTTTGCTCCTATGAGATTATATATGCGATTAATGGAAATTGGCCTGGTAGTTTTTGGTTAACCCTGCTGAGAGGCAGACAGAAGAATGAACAAACATCAGTGAAATCATTGCTTTCTTGGCAAAGACATAAAAGAGTGAGCCAAAAAAAAAAAGAAAAAAAAAAAAAAAAAAAAAAAAAAAAAAAAAAAAGGAAAGTTGCAGGCCGGACAATTAAAACAGTGGGCTGAAAGATGACCTGAAGGGAACTGCAGAGTTTGGAAAATACCGTAATTACTTTTGTAAGAAATCCCTGTAATATAAAAATAAAAGTCGTGCAGTCCATTGTTAACATATTGATTGTAATGTCTTCTAAGTTTTTCTATAACTCCTAATAGACTCCCAAAACACAAAGGTAATTAATTCTTTTTCATATTTCAGACTTACATACATTGTGAGGTATGCAAGTGGCACACTTTTTCTGTCTAATTATCTGTCAGCAGAATTTAATGAAACCTGATTGCCACAGTCAGAGGAAAAAAACCATTATGCTTTGGTGCTGATCCAAATCGCTTTTTTTAAAATTATGAAAAGGGCAATGGCCTTGGCAAATGATGTGCTCTCCCATCTTGCCTGGGGCAAATTTACTGATCTTGATAATCTGGAAATAAAAATGGATTCAAAATAAGCTCCAGTGCATTTAAATTAATTCATGATAAAATACAAAAAGGAGTCTTATACAAATTTCTATGATGCCTGGGTTTATTTATCAGAAACATTTTCTTTGTGCAGGTTTGCCTTTCACTTTATTTTTAATTGGCTCTCTTTCACTCTCCCTTTGACCTTCTATGACACCCTTGAATAATTCGAATTAATGCAAATGTTCTCAGGGGAAGGTCTAATTACTTTTCTGCTGCCACTGCTCTGATGATGGGTGCATTCCCATGGGCTCTACCTCCAGTAAATAAGAACATCAACCACTATCTTAACTTCCTCTTTCAGTCATCTAGATGGTTTCTTGAGCTTATTCTGTAGCATTCCTCTCCCCAGTGACTAGCACTTGTTTGCAGGCAGCACCTCCACCCTGAGGCATCACTTACTTGTTTCCTGTGTGAGATCTCTGCTGTGGTCTTATACACAACAAAATAACAATGTTCATCTGGAGCTATGCTTGTCTTTTTCCTGTATTCACCCTAGTGTTTTCTTGGTTTGTATTGCATCCTTCTTGTTACAGTACATCCATCCCCTCAGGCACATTATTTAAAAGAGAAACAATGTGCCTGAATCTGCACCAACTAAGCAATCTGATTTATTGAGAGTATCTTGAGAGTGTTTGTCAAAATGGTATTTACAATGTAAAAAAAAAGTTTTTTAATTGTTAATTAATTGTTGGATTTGACTGCAAGCTGCATTCACAATATGAAAATACCCCACTACACCTCAAAAAGGGGAATAAATATTCAGTCAATTCCTGTGACATATTGTCTATGGTGCAGATGGGCCTCAGAGGCAGCCACGGAACAAAAGTTAACAGGTTTATTGACAATGAAGCAAAAGGAAGATTTTGACAGCTTAAGGATTTCCAGTTACCGAATCCAAGGCTCTTATACAGACAGGTCCACAGGTAAATCTCTCCACAGGGAAAACTTGAGACATCTCGATGCAGTGCTGGATTCCTGCACAGAGGAGAACAGCTGAGGCAAAGGCACACAGTAGTAGCAAGTAAACATTCTGATAGAAGGAGGCAACTTCACTTCACTAACTGTTTCCAGATTAATGATCAGGCATTGACTGAAGGGCTTCCGTCCTCTTAAATAGCACATGGCATTAATCTCTGGCTGTCTTCCACAGCATGTCTTTTATCCTGTCTCCCTCTCCTCACTCCCAACCAGTCATAACAAATGGGTGCCCCTCCCTCGCCAAGTAGTTGCCCTTAGGGCGTCATTTTGATTGTTGGGTTTTCGCTGTAATTATTGCAGGGTCTTTACCTTATAATATAAAGCACCTTGAGGTGATAGTTTGTAATGATGTGGCGCTTTATAAATAAAATTTAGTTGAATTGAATTAATCCCAGGTGTGCCCCACTCCGGGGCAGGAGCAGAGGTAGAATCCACCCCTGAAACACAAAGTGTAGTTAACTCAAACACCTGCGCTCACACACACGTAGACAGAGGGAGAGGAGAGAGAGAAACTAAAGGGTGGGGCGAAAGAGAGAATGGGTGCACTAGCACAGGAGGACTTAAGGACCATGACACTTATTGCACTATGCCCCAAGTATATACCTGTTACTTCTTGTGTATTTTCCATACAAACTAGTGGCAAAGGCAGCAACCAAAGCAATGCAGGCTTTGGTCATTTTCCATAAACCTCTTTGCAATCAATTTTATGTTACCTACTGCCAGCAACCTTGTGCAACCGCTCACCAATTGGTTGCAGAATGCACATTACTTCCTAGCAACCAGTAACAGCCAGGGAATCACTGACTAGTCTGGACTTTAGCAACGGATTTCACAGTGACTTCCAGCAATCCTTGCCAACTAGTTAAGGAATACATATTTTTCCCTACCGACCAGTGGTTGGCAGCTGGGCAATGACCAGTCTCTAGGTCTGTGTTACTGGGATTAAAATGTTAACCATCTGCATTCTTACTTCTTGCATTCTGTCGAGACTCCAAATTAACTTAAAGTGAATCATTTTTCCCAAAGGATTCAACATCATTTCAGTGTTTATCTGAAATGAAGTTGGTTCAGTCACCAGCGAAGATCATCCTTGATCAACAACAGGTGTGACAATCCCCCACCCCACAGTTATGATCCATCCATCAATCCATCCATCCATTCATCCATTATTTATCCATTACCCTGGGGTTTCCTCCCGGTGGGAGATGCCCAGAACACCTCACCCAAGAGGCGGCCAAGAGGCATCCTAGTCAGATGCCCAAGCCACCTCAAATGTCTCTTTTCGATATGGAGGAGCAGCGGCTCTACTCTGATCCCCTTCCTCCTGCTCACCTTATTTCTAAGGGAGATGCCAGCCACCCTTCGAAGGAAACTCATTTCTGCCGCTTGTATTCGTGATCTTGTTCTTTCGGTCACTACCCAAAGCTTGTGTCCATAGGTGAGGGTAGGAACGTAGATCGACCGGTAAATCGGCAGCTTCGCTTTTACACTAAGCTTCCTCTTCACCACGACAGACCGCATCACTGCAGAAGCAGCCCCGAGCCGTCTGTCGATCTCCCGCTCCCTTCTCCCGTCACTCGTGAACAAGAAATACTTGGACTTCTCCACTTAGGGCAGCAACTCGTCCCTGAGCCGGAGAGGGCATGACCATCCATAAAAAGTCTTAGACAAAGTAGATGGAGGTGGTTTAAAAGATAAAAGCTAATTAGTGCATCTTTGGTCCTTTGAGGTTCAATATTCCCGCTGATTCTGAAGTAAAGAATTACTCATCATTACCAACAAACAGGATGCAAGAGCTGAGTATAACGTTTAAGATTCAAGGCAAATGTGAAAGAGCACTGGATGATAGGTGGAACTTTTTGTTGTTTTTGACATTTCAAAGAAGGATAAGGGCAAGCTCCTCATAAAGTTGTCACCCTTAATCTATCTTACAGAAATGTATTGTATGTATTTCTGTATTAAGTTTAAATTTTTCCAAGAAAAATGTCTGGCTGCACAGACGGACGGTCCTGGATAGTCTGTTTGAAACACCCATCTTTTCTTTTTCAGTTGAAGCACAAGGCCTGGGGACAGATGAAAACCTGTCTGCAAGGCACATGGAAAGATAAAAGCCTGTGTGTTTGTGCCTGCGGCTCAGTGTTTCTCACATAGAGCAACTTGAGGTTGAAGCCTAAAACACAAAGGTTATTATCTAACTTGCGATTTGCCAAAAAAGCTCGATAGCTCAATTAGATGTGATTTTTAAACATTAAACCCATGTTTTTACTCAGGTACATCACATCAGGGGGTGGACAGAATGACACAAACACCTGCAGAACATAATGCCATCCAGTTCAGCAACAATAGCACAGAACTACAACCTCAGGCATTAATCAACAGCTCTGGCAGCGTCAACAGAAAAGCTTCACAGAGTAGTATTTGCCTCATGCCAGAGTTTTATAGTGAAGTACACGGTTTTGTTTTATTGTGTCCTTGCTCAGAAATTGGGAACATCAACTACAACAATACATAGATAAAAAGCAATTATAGAAACATCCACGATGAAGAGCCCAATCACTACTTTTGTTTGAACTGATTTGAACTTGTATGTATGTAATTTTGCTTTGTGGTATAATGTTGTCTTCTTGGATGTATATAATATGGTGTTTACTTGCATGCTTGCCTCTCTCACTGACAGCAATCAAAATGTCTCCTTTATGTTGCTTCATAATTATGTTGATTGTTTCTTTCTTTGACTTTTCTTGCAGCTCCTCTTTACTCATTGCTTTGTACTCTCTTTTTTCTTTGTACTCCAATGTACTTCCAAATGGCTCAGTGTGTGCGCGCTGGAGAGTGTGTCCTTCTGTAGCCTTTCAAAACCAAAAGACATGAAAATCAGAAGTCCAAAGATAGAGAAGTGGTTAAACTTTTTAATTATCTCCTGATAATATGAATGGCAAACAGGAGTGCATCAGGCTTACTGCCTACAGTGCCCTCATTATCTCTGAAGGCAAAGTATGTAACTACATTAATTTTTATTTAGTGTAGCTTCAAGTAGAAGCAGGATTAGAAATAGGACTAGGAATATATATATATATATATATATATATAAATCACTGGACCCTGTGCTGTGGAAATGTTGCCTTCCATCAAGTACCTCGGTGTACACATCACCGAAACATTACTCTAATCCTATGTTTTGCAGGACATTTCATGACATGAAAAACCATAACTTCACATCATGTACAGATCCAGTATCTGAGTTAAACAATGAAGACATTACATGTAAGCTTTAAATTTTCAATTTATCAAACCCCACTATGCAGTCCTTATCTTTAAATATAACCTCTCTTCTTCCTCTGCTGTCCTGTCTTTCTTACATCTTTCTCATCTCTAAGTGATGTTATCACTCAATCTTTTCTCTCCCTGGGAAATACAGTAGCTATATCCTGTTGCTGATATTTGTTGAGCTGTTAGAATTGCTGCATTTGAAAATATCTGCCACTTAAAAAACATTATTCCCTTAATGCTTGCACAGCTTCTGCAGCTCTAGGTAGATGCTGAAGTACCACGACAGCAACTTATGGACAGCTGCACCAAAATGTCATTCCAGGTTGTTTTGGATCATTCTGCCCCACTTTAACCCCTAATTATGGTGTTATAAATGATGCATAAATGATATGTTTTTGTCTCTTCATCTCTTTGTAATATTTGTGATAAGCCACACACAATAGCATTGTCTTTATGTGTTATTGTTCCCTCCATTTGGGCTCAGATTGGTTTGATGTTTGAAGGTGTACACTGATATGAAGTAAAAACCTCCCTTCAAAGTGTTAAAGCTAAAGTAACAAGCCTGTTTTGAAAATTTAAGAAGTTGAAAATTTGTGTTAAAAGTAAAAGAAAAGGTTAAAAAAATTAATATTCAAGTAAAGTGCAGATACTTGGAAAAAAGTACACAGTTAGTCGCTATTTCCCACCTCTGCACAAAGCAGGCAATTTAGCTAAAAACTTGGCATATCTCAGCATGGTGTTCTGTGGGTCCTTAAAAATTTAAAGAAACTGGGTAACTGGGGGGCAAAAGATGAAGTGGCATGTCTAAAAAAACTGTCTACAGCAGATGAACAGTTTGTCCTTAAGAAATCGGGGAGAAAAATTCAGCAAAGGCCTGACACAGGACCTGAGATGTGCATCTGGTCCTTCAGCCGATCTACAGTTTTCTGAAGCCTCATCAGAAATGATCTCAGTGGAAGGGTGTCTGTCAAGAAGGCATTCTCACGACACAGAAAGGGGGAGAAAAGATTGAGGTTTATCAAATTGCACAAGAACTGGACAGAAAATCAGTGGCAACGGGTCTTATAGAGTGAGAAATCCAAATTTGAAATTTTTGGTTCAAATCATAGTTAATATGTATGGAGGAGGTCAGGAGAGGTATAACAGGGAGTGTCCGTAAAATACACAATGGAGGCTGTGTCATCATATGGGTCTTGTCAAAATGTATGGAATTATGAATGCAAAAAATACCATCAGATTTTAATCCAAAATGTAGTAGCATCTGGAAAGCATCTGAGCTTATCTTGATTTTCCAGCATGACAATGGTCCCAGACACACTCTCCAGAGCCCAGACCTTAACTGTATTGAAGCAATGTGGGATCATCTTGACAAGAAAGACAAGAGACAAGAACGCTGCCTAGGAGAGTTCAGGCTGTGTTGAACAACAAAGGCGGTCATACTGTACCAAATATTGACTTTCACCTCTGTTAGCAATTGTACACACTCTATTTTTGCCTTGGACTGTATGTCCATGTATGTCCATGTTTGCATATGTATCAATACCTGAACCTATTTCCCATTTTCCTAGCAAAATACAAAAAAATGGTGGCTCAAGACTTTTGCACAACTGTATATTGAATCTGCAACTATTAGAACTTCTCTTTGTCATAGCATTTACAAGTTAGGCTACAACTAACAAGTTCAAAGAACAGGCAGGACCAACTGTACAGACTGCGCAGTTCATAATTTCTTTTGGCTAACCACACTTTCAGGTTTACCTTATTTCTCATGCCTGAACAAATTGCTCAAAACTAAAGGGAAGTGTGCCTAATCACAGTCTGTCACTTTGTTGTATAGCAGCAAAAATACAAAGCAAATATACTCACAATATGAAAGGAGCACATTATTCCGGTGTCTGATGTGTCAGCACAGACATAAGCATAAATATAAAGTGGCAGCTTTTAAAGGTGCAATATGCACAAGTGCATACGGGATAGACTAAGATGACAACAGGATTGGTAAATGTCAGCCCAGCCTAGTCCTATTACATGGAACATGTGAATAACCCTACTGTGGGAATCCTGAATAGTCAATATAATCATAACACATTGCACAACACAACGTCATATTGGTAAACATCACCATTCTTTCAATGTTGCGCCAGATGTACAAATGAAAGATAAAAGAATGTCACTAGACCTTATTCAGGAATTCACAGGAATGAGTCTAAAGAAACATCACTCACAACTCTGGGTTAGACAGTGTCAGACATGTTTTTCCAATAATTTTCTACCTACTGACTGTGGATTCAATAGGTGTGACACACAATTTCTACTAATTTCTACGGAGCTAAGGTTTGTTTGTTTTTTTATGTTTGGAATGATTGGCAGTGGACGTTTTTCTTCTACTGAACAAAATAGTTGCTGCACTGCATCACATAACTGTTGCAGTTAGGTACAGATTTTTGCATACTGCTTTGTGACAACCAACAAAACACAAGTCTGTGTTTTTGCTGTGCCTCTTTGGGAGCATAGCACAAAAAGTACAAAATAGTAGAAACCTTTCACCCCTCTAAAATCTTAGTGGGGGAACATCTGCAGTGATTCCTGCATCCATGTCAATCTAACAATATCAATGCCTAAAGCAAAGGCAGCAAACTACTGCAGCTGGACAGCACAACCATTACTGAATAATAAGCTGATAGTACGTTACAACAATATAACTGTGCTGCTGTATTATACTTGTGGGGGATTTTAAAGGCCAAGGTATACATGTTTATGTGCAAAGGCACTATTACTACACAAGGGGCTACTCATTGCTGCTCTGGGGTACAGACAGTATCAATAAGTTATTTCCAGATTTCTGGTCTTGTTTACCTATATCTACATAGCATATACAGACTGTACTAGGAAACTGAAAGAATTATGCTTTGACCCTTGTGATGAACTGGTGCCTGTCTTACATGTATCCTATGTCAGGTGGGATAGGCCCCAGTATGTATATAGTGGAAGCTATACAAAAAAAACAAAAAACAAACAAACAGTAAGTATGATGTTTAAATATATTTATTGTAGATAATTAATGTCTAATTAAACTCTGTAGTAATTGAAACATTACGATCCAAGGCTGTATTTACTGTGATATTACTCTGTCATCGTGCACAAGAAGTAAAAGTGAGATTTCCATTATGTTTGAGCACTAAAGTCAGTTTAAAGAATTGCAGTGCTCTAATGCACCTTTTAGTCTTTTATAGTGCAACTGCATCCCTTACCTTGAGATCAATAGCTGTCATTGCTATGCATTATTTTTCTGCTCTGAGGCAGAAATAATGATTTTCACAATGTTAGACTCTGAAAATGGTGTCAGCAACTCCTATCACGCCCGCTGACCATTTTTAGAGATCTAAGCAATGGTCCGAATGTAAATTATGCAATTGTACATTATGTGCTTATATATGAATCACAAAATATGTGTTTTGGTAAATTTGTCTGCACAGCATGATATGCAAGCAGTGCGCATACTGATACAGTTTTACTGTTATTTTCTCTTTCTCAAGAAAATAGCCTCTGTGAACGTCACCTTTGAAGAAAACCCTTAATCTTCAGGCCTGTGAAAAGTTGTGGCCTAAGCTCACTACGTGTGAGAACAAAGGTACTCACTGGTAGAAGTGTGCAGAAGCGACAACTACAGTCACTTAGTGCATGCAGGTTTCTAAAATTTAAAATTCTTTTGGAGCTGCAGGATACCTAATCTCAAAAGCCAGGATCCTTTCCAAAGAAAATGATTCACTTACACTCTTTAAAGATTAATAAACTGTAAAGATGTGCATGCTAAATTGCATTTTATAGTCAAAGTGTAGTTGTCAAACCATAGGCTGTGACAAATTGAGTCTCAGCAGGGAATTCAGTAG
Organism: Bujurquina vittata; assembly: GCA_015106715.1. Classification (NCBI taxonomy): domain Eukaryota; kingdom Metazoa; phylum Chordata; class Actinopteri; order Cichliformes; family Cichlidae; genus Bujurquina; species Bujurquina vittata. The sequence goes on along the minus strand of VUQK01000129.1, from coordinate 33,304 downwards.
GTCAAGCTATGAATGCATTAGTGCCAGAAGGCTGAAATGTTACTTTCACTTGGCATATACTGTACTGGGTCTAGACCTCCAAACATATCCAGTATTTCAAGTTTTCTTGAAATACTCTCTTGGTCAGAGAGTACTGACCACTTAGTACATGCAATGTAGATTTTTAGTGCAAGTAAAACAATATGCTAGTACTACACTTATTAAACACAAAGAAAAGTGATCTTTACAACTCATCCCACTCACTAATGGTTTATTTGACACAGCCATAGGCCAACTGAATTAAGATAAAGCCAAAACAAACGCTGTATACGGAAGCCGAGAGCGGCCATGGTACCTAACGTTTTTCTGATAACGATAATCGTTATTTCGTGATAACGAGATAAATAACGCGTTATCACGAGAAAACTATCAGAAAAAAAGTTTATAGGTACCATGGCCGCTCTCGGCTTCCGTAACTGCCTGTATTCAGGCAGACTCTTGGCTCGGCATATTTAATGGTAAATAATAATGATAGTAATACTCCCCTCCAAAATATAGGAACAGTGAGGCAGATGTAAATATCTGGAAATAACAGCTGAGGTGTCATTGATTTTTTGATGTCAAAACCAAATGTTTTTAGTCTACAGCGAAAATAAAGGGATTGGCCTTGCTTTTCCAATCCTTTGGGAGGGAGTGTAGCAAGGAACAGAGTGACGTGCTAATTGATGAGCAGTGAATGTAATCAATTAAAAAAAAATCATATGAAAAGGATAGCAACATCAATCATGTTTCGCTGTTATGGTCAGTGTTAAATAGTTTGACCTTAAGAAGGATTGGCGCTAGTCTAAAATAGTGTTATGTGAGGAAAGCGACTCAGAGATGCATACTTTACCTCCAAACCAGAGAGGTTCTTTGGAACAGTAATATAAGTGATAGGATGAGGTCTATGCAGCTATGCTTGTCAGTCAATTTCAATCAAACAGTAGAGTTCTATATTTGCCATGAATAGCAGTCAGTTACAACTGTAAATGATATTATTAGCAAATGTCGCAACCTCAAATTATGGACCATAATGGGTGCTTGACCTCTAATATTCGACTATATGGCTCACAAGTGGCAGGAAAGAAAGAATTTCTATACTTTCAATCAGTGCAGATATGTCTTTGATATTTATACACAATAGTCTGACATTTCTAGGCTGAGGAACAGGTGATATGAAAATGTATTATGGCTACAGTGACCGTGTTCTTTGATCCTTTTTGGATGCAATTTTGTCCTTCACATTACACTTTATACTTCATTCCTGTATCAACATTAATTCACCCTTTTATTAGTTTTTTCAGCTGAAAAGCTGAGCATCAAGTCAATGTATAAATAATTAAATGCCCCCCCCCTAATAAAGTACTTCTTCAACAAAAGTTGAAGACTTGTTGCTGAAAAATCTGGACATCATTTAGACACTCATTAACCCCCAAATTATGGAATAATAATTGTACTGAATAATTCAGCAGCACTTTAAAGGTGTGTTCATGCGTAAACATTACTGAATCAGATGGAAAGTGGACGCTTCTTCTCTGCTGTTGCTGTAATTTTGCTGAAATCTGCTGCTATTTTCAGTTATATATAACAGTTAGGGTTACCTTTACCTTTGGGGTATAGATCACTGTTCATCATTACAGGTTTTCTGTTAAACCTACTCACTTAATCATCAGATGCACCTCAGATTGCCCAAAAGCTCAGTGATGCCCTGGTCCAGATCTGGGAGGAGAGCCCCCAGGAGACCACCCATCATCTTGTTAGGACAATCCCTGATGAGTATGATTTGCTGCAATTAAATTTCATTTCCATCAAACAATATGGCATCCTTTCATTCCTAACACATTACCTGGTCCATATCATCATAGATATCCAGCATGTTTTTTTTTAACCATTGAAATCTGATGTGTTTGCAAAGTTTTCCTTTAATTTTCTTGAGCAGAGTATGTCTACAGTA
>VUQK01000129.1:18094-31312 GCA_015106715.1 Bujurquina vittata | reverse complement strand
ATATCACATGCTACCTTTTACTCAATTTTTCTCAGAGTCCCAACTAAATGCTCACATTTCAACTCCAGCTGCTGGAATATTGTATGTTTATAAAAGACTTTATTTTATAAAGCCAGAAAGTGTTTATGTGCAGTTGTTGGTGTAGATGAAAATTTCTCACTGAACATCAGGGAAAAAAGCAAAGACATAATGTGACTTTAGGGGAAGCAGCAGGAGAGGGACATACCCCAGAGGAGGAACAGGACAATTGTAGAGAAGATGACAAACTTCAGGTATATCTGGGAGACCACATCACAGAGGTTGACTTGGCACACACATACACACACACACACACACAGACACACAGAAATCCTGGTGGGAAAAGGAGATGCAATGGCTTAACCGGCTCAGGCAGCTCAGCTGCACGTACCATTGGATATATGCTCCCCATTCTGCAGGACTTATATGCCAGCAGGAGCAGACCCAGAGCGTGTAGGATTATGAAAGATCCTGATGACTATTCCTGTAACTATGCCAAGTCCTATCCTGAAAACATCATCAGGATGATAGATTCCAACCTCTGCATGCCCAGCCTTGATTTCCTTTGTGAATCCTTTCCATTGTGTAGCACACATTGGATGTAAAATGCCCACAATCATAAAGTTTAGTTTATATCTTTGGCATGAGTAAAATGTCATTCCTTTATAGACTAAAATATAGCACATCCTATCCACGGGTGGGCACAGAGAAATTCCATCATTAGAGGCTAAATCATTAATTATCCCTGACAAACAGGATGTTATGTAACTGATTCGTTATCAAGATAGCTCAAAAAGTTGTGGAAGGATTTGCTTGAAAAGTTTTGACATCATTTTGATCTTAAGAATTCAGGAACAGATTTGCTTCTAGATGCAGGGACTCACTATGCATGGAGGGGATTTTTAACAGAGTTGTGCACCATAGAGACTCTTGTAGTGACTAATTTGAACTAGTCAGAGTTAAATAAAGCCAAGACACTACATTTCAGGTACACTGGCAAGGATGTCAAGAAGTTGTGCTTTATTAATATAGATTAACAATATTCTCATATGATTTACAGGAATAAAGTGCAGATATTACAGTAGGAACACTAAAATTAGAGAATAGAAGTAGGTAAAGCATACAGTATGTTCTATATAGCAGAAATATAGTAATATTTTTACAGACAGTGCTAGGAAAATCCCTATAAAATAAGCTTGAAGCTGGCAAATCTGTCACCATACTTTCCTCTGAATAAGCAGAAAAAATCTAAACAATGTGAGACTTTGATTTCTGGAAAAAGTGACACTGAAAACACATTACTAAATAATTGTTTTGCATCCAACAGAACTAGAAGGGACATTTTGTATTTCCATCCATGGTCATTCTCATGCACAGAGCAGCTTCTTTACTCAAACTGTTGAGGACAGTTTGCCAGTAAGCTCTGTGGTTTATTCTAGTTGACAGGTCTGCAATTTATTTCAGCCACAGCACTCATCTCTATCAACTGCTCACGTCTGCTGGTTGGGAATCACTACCTTTTAGAGCAGTACAGCAAATCCAGCCTCCTTTTCTGCAAGGCTCTCAGAAACCAGTGTCAGATAACCCCCAATCAGTCTTTATTTCAGCTTCACTTATAAAAACAGACCCAGCAGAAACTCTGCTGCTGGATTTGCACCGGCAAAATTAAGAGAAAACTGTGGCAGCGACATTGTAAATACATGCAGGAAATATAACTGGATGCAAGTTGGCTTCTACTTTTATTGCAACCATTTTAGACTGCGGCCTTTCTCATCGTGTTTTTCTGTGTATTTTGATGTGTACGTATAATGTTAGGAGGGTGGTCTGTTGGTAAGTGTACATATAATGATAAAGAAATGCTGTAGGGCAGCACGGTGATTAGCACTGTTGCTTCACAGAAAGAAGGCCCTGGGTTTGACTCCACTTTAGCCGGGACTTTTCTGTGTGAAGTTTGCATGTTCTCTCCATGTTTGCGTGGGTTTTCTCCAGGTACTCTGGTTTCCTCCAGAGGCATGCACTTAGTGGGGTTCACTGGTGATTCAAAATTGCCTTAGGTGTGAAAGTGAACTGCTGTCTGTCGCTCTGTTTTAGCTCTGCGACAGGCTGCCAGTCTGTCCAGGGTGTACCCTGCAGCTTGCCCTATGACAGCTGAGAAAGGCTCCAGTTCCCCCCCCCACCCAGGGCCAGTGACATTGGCTAAGTTACTCTTGTTCTAAGCTTAGAGAAACACTTCAATCTCTCATGGATGAATTCTGACCTGTAGATTGCTGCGGCGTCCCACTGTGGTGAAGAGAGCGTTGAGCTGGAAGGCAAAGCTTTCAATTTACCAGTTGGTCTGTGTTCCAACCCATGGTCACGAGCTGTGGGTAAAGACCGAATGAATGAAACTGAGGATTCAAGCGGCGGAAATTTTCTTCTATGCGGTGGCCGGCTCAGCTTTGGTCATCTTTTCTCTGGCTCAGCTTTGGTCATCTGGAGGGAGCTCAGAGTGCAGCCACTGCTCCTTCATGTTGAAAGGAACCAGCTGAGGTGATTCTAATCAGGATGCCTTCCCGGCGCCACCCCTAGAATAATTTTAAAAAGACATTATTGTACATTGTGGTTGTTGATGAGAACATTATTGTTTAGATATTGCCTTTAATTGGTATATGATAGAAATAGTGTTTGATTTTTAGTGGAAAACAAGAAGACAACAAGACAATGATCGTACTGACAAATGTTATATATTAACATTAAGTATTCATATGCTATAATAATGTAGTTTGTTTCCTTTATTTAAAGACTTTTGTGCACTTTTGGTGAACACCTCTTTCCACCTGCCTATACTTGTATTTTTAGTTTATTTGTCAAAAGAAAAACAAAGCAAACAGTAAACAAGTCCAAGATAAATATGAAAGCAAGATATATTTTTTCAGATGTTTCTTATTGCAGTATTATTTTTTAATTCTTCTGCAGCTCTTCTTGCAGTCTTTGTCATGTTGAGGTTGACAAAGCAGCTACAGTATGAGTGTCAGAGGGGCTCGGAGGGCATTTTAATGGTGGTTAGGGTGGAAAGCTGCAGTGATAATTTCAACATTCTTCTAATATTTTTTTTTCATAAAAATGGGCTGGTTCTTTTTATTTAATGTGTTTCAGAGCTAACTGAATAGATTAGAAGTAAACTGAAAAAAAAAGCTTTTCTTGTGAAAGAAATACAGTCAGCTGAACTGAAACACTTACTCCATTCTGGCATGAATAGAAGAATGGCAGAAAAAAAATTAATATCTGATCTGAGATAAACAATAAAGGAATATACAAGATTTTTAACCTTTTAATACACAAAGAACTAAAGGTTCAGCAGAGTGTATGCCTTAGAATTCAGCATAAAATTATAAATGTTTAGGAAAAAAGCAGCTAGTTTTGAACAGTGGGATGAGATACGTGGTAAATCCCTTGTGCAATTTTCTTTCTAATATGTGGTCTTCAAAGACTTTTGTATTTTCCAAAGCAAGAAAATATATGTGCCTACATTTTTTAACTGAATACACTAAAGACAGAATATAATTTATAAATACTCATCCTCTATGGTTTCTTGTAATACAAACAATACCCGAGCAAATATCTCATACATTTACATAATTTGGTTTAAAAAAAAAACTGCTTATTTTGTACGGTGGTGTTTTATGAGCTTGCTGAGTGAACTTGGCAGCCATAATATATCAGTTTTTTCAAAGGAAAGCATGCAAACCGTGCCTCGCTTTATTATTTGACAGCTTAAACAAGGGTGAAACAAGTTGTTTGGAGATGGAAAGCAGATGTATACACTAAATGTAGTGCATATTTTACAGCTTCAAAAATGATTCCAATTTTTTTCTTCAAATGCCAAAGCAAAAAAAGAAAATGCTCAGCTTTACGGAGATCCTTGATTAAATATGCTCTCGCCTGCCCTTCACAAACCTTTCAAAGGTTATCTATCCATGAATCTCATCTTGCGTGGCCCATCTCACTTTGCTCTGACTAAAGCAGAACTGCGAGCAAATTCCCGAAAAAAGGGACAGTAATTGCAGCCTTTCTTCAACGTATAAGTTTAGAGGTGGATTTGTCTGTTTTAATATTGTAATTTTCAGAGGTTTGTATATGAAATCATTTATCCTCGATACTTAATTGCACGCTCTCTCGCCTCCTATTGTTATTTCAAATTCTTTATTCAGACTCAGCAAATTAATTGCTTGATTTCTGCTTTAATTGCTTTTTTTTTTTGTTTTATGCTTCCCGTGCCATTTTGCCCTCTTGTTACTTTGTGAAACAGTTTAACTTTATAGCTTTGTGCTTGACAACTTTGGTAAAGCTTTTAAAAAGCATAGAGAAAAACTGCTTTCTGTATTTGTCTTTGGTAAGCTGTCGAGAGGTGAAAACATTAGTGTCACACCATTAAATGAAGCTCATGATAGAATAGCCATTTATGTTTCACCATTAACCTTGAACTTTCTGTGTCAGCATCAAATGCCATTAGTGCCCTGAGGTATATTAATGTAACAAAATTCACGACATAGTGTGTATGTTCAGTGTCTTGATTTGATTAGATGTCACATGTAAAAATAAATCTGTGTATGTTCAATTAGGCAAAAGCATCTCCTTTGATTAACACTCAACATGTTTCTATTAGACTCTCTTTATTTACCCCTGAACAGGCACTGAAGACTCACTATATGAAAACAAATCCACAGGCATGCGTTGCTACATTATAAATATAAATAAATTATCATAAATAATGCCAAGCCACAGCAGACATCAGGCAGTTTGTGACCTTTTAACCCCCGATTTGACCTGCTGTCTGCCTGTGACAGCTTCCAGGCAGGTTTTAAAATTATTCAGTCAGCTTCCACTAAGCAGTTAGGGCACCCGCTGCACAACAAAGCTATGAACTTCCTAAGAAATCTGGTTTTCATGCATTGCTTCTCTGTACCAGCCATGCATTCAAGCTGAAAAGCCAGTGACTGTGATAATCAGATTTTCCTTCATTTTGCTTTTTTTAATCACAGTTGGAGTATAAAGTCCTAATAAGCACACATTTATGTGGAAAATAATGTTTTTACTGGACAGTATCAAAAAACTAAGCGATTCAGTAGCTTGTAGAACCACCTTCAGCAGCAATAACTTGGAGTAATTGATTTCTCTATGATTTTATCAGTTTCTCACATCATTGTGGAGGAATTTGTGGCCCACTCTTCTTTACAGCGTTGACTCAGTTCGTTGAGGTTTGTGGACATTTGTTTCTGCACAGCTCTCTTGACCCTTTAAGGTCCCATTTCAGTCAGGTTGAGGTCTGGATTGACCGGATCATTGCAACACCTTGATTCCTTTCTTTTTCAGCCATTTTGTTTGGGCCTCGCTTTAGCTGTTGGCCTCACATTTGACTCTAGATTACTTTGGTATGCAGAGGAGTTCATGGGCAACTCAGTGACTGCAAGATGTGCAGGACCTGTGGCTGCAAAAAAGCCCAAATCATCACCCTTCCACCACGGTGCTTGACAGTTGGTATGAGGTGTTTGTGTCGACATGCTGTGTTTGGTTTTCACCTTTCATCTCCTTTGGCCAAAGGGCGTTGTTCCAGAAATGCTGTGTTTTTTTTATATGCAACTTTGCAAACCTAAGCTGTGCTTTTTTTCTTTTTTCTTTTTAGAGAAAATAGGTTTTATCCTGGCAACACTTCTAAAGAAGCCATACTTGTTCAATCTTTTTCTACTGGTTTCTGTCATGAACTTTAACATTTAACATACTAACTGAGGCCTGTATAATCTGAGATATAGCGATTGTTTGGGGGGGAGGGGGTACAATTTCTCTGAGCATTGGGGTGAATTTACTGGGAGACCCTCTCCAGGGAAGATAGTGTTAACACACACCGGAATGCTCCAGACCTGCAAACTGCCAGAACATCTGCTTTTACAGTGGGGATCATACTTTCTGATAATCCATTAATCAAGTGCATGTGATCAGCAGCCCCTAACTCCTACCTACCTACCTCTGGAAACAGTAAGGCTGAAATTAATTTTTCACAGAATCCTGAAGAGTCTTGAGTTCCAGCGGGTAGTGCCAGGGGTTTATTTTGTTTCTGTTTTGTTTGTTTGTTCTTTTCTTTTTCCCATTTGCAGTGTGGCATCCAGTCACACCCCCAGTGAGTGTGTGACTTTGGCCTCCCGAACCTTTGCTGAACTGTAAATCTGTTATTTAACCCTAGTAAAGTGCCCTTAACTTAGCCTGTGCCATTTGTGCGTCAGTGTCAGTGTACCTATCTTTGAAACTGTAGCTCAGCTCCAAAGCTTCTAGCCATACTTGTTTTTCATTGCTTATTTTATGACATGACAGCTGAGTGAGAGTCTTTTGAGCTGTACACTATAGCCCATCAGAAAAATAACAATTGCTTAAATAACAAAGCAGTCAAAGAGTCTATAGACAACAGAAAGCAAAAATTATCATCTTTCAGAACTGATTTGACTTCAGACTTTAAACATAAACATGCAGAAGAGTGTCCCCTCCTCACTCTTTCCTCCCTGTCTTTCCCTGCTTTGTTATTGTCCCTTTTAGTATTCACAGGCTGATATTTTCCTTTCACAGCAACAGAAGCTCCCCCAAGACACTCTTGGCCCAACATGTCTTTGACTGGCCTGCACAGTATTTTATTAAAGAAACCTTTCCCTGCATTAAATATTCATTGGCTGGAAAGAAGAATTTTCCTCTCTCATTGAAAAGGATCTGTCAGGTTCTCATTCTGCAACTTCAGCCCCCGAGACTTGAAATAAGGAAATTTTGTTCAGACCAAATTTGGGTAATTTTTCTTTTGAAGCAGTGACACAAATATTTACAAGTGAGGTGTGCTCCACGAGCCATTTGTGGAGAAACTCTGTTTATTTAAAGTGGAAACGCACCGAGAGTATCAAAATGTGTGCACTTTAAAATTCATAAATGTTCAAATGATCAAACAGTGAGGGCTTCAAATGATGAATCACACACAGGCTGCATCTGCTTTCAGCTTTGTTCAGTTTAGAAGAGTAAATAGGAGACAGTGCCCACCAAACATTGTCAGACAACCGTGCTGAACTGGAAGTCGCAAATCAAATACTTTTACATGGTTGTTAGTGTATGAATTATCCAAATATAAACATGTTAAAAAAATAGTGAACCGGCTGTATTATGCACAGAGGTGTTTGTGTCTGAGCTCAAAGTTGTTCAGATACTTTGCAAATTAAATAAATTAAAATAGGAAAGTTCTGAAACAGAACGGCAGCAGAATCTTGAAGGTTTTTTTTTTTTAAAGTTTCAGTAATTTTTTTCTTTTGTTGTTGTTTTTGCATATTTAATAGATAGGCTGTACCATGGTTAATACAGGCCTAATACAGTTTTATTAGAAAATGAGTAGCCTCAAACAACTGGAACCTGAAGCTGATGGAAGTTTTTAAAGGATTTATTTAGAGGAACTTGAAAGTGGCTCCATAGTGTAGTTGTTTAGTGAGCAAGTATTTACAGGTAATTTACGTGATCATCTTTATCAACAGACTGCAGAGGGATCACTGACTGGCAGAGGAAACAGTGGGCGAGAGCGGTGGGGAGCGGGCAAGCAGGGAAGTTGCAGGTGAGAATTACTTTGTTACCAGGTGCCCAGTTTGTAGGAAAAAAACTTTGCTGGCAATGGATCTAAATTCAAGAAATTCCACAACAACACAGGAATGGCAAAGAGGAAATTTCAGCTGTCCTTTCACCAGAGGAGTTACACCACTGAGACCATGACAAACAGCACAATAAAAAGGATGGATGAGGATGTGTGTGTTTTCGCTGCTACCTGTAAATGTGAACTCAGCACGTAAGCTGTTACTGTACTTTGCATAATGCATAATTATTCCAATAAACAACGACAACAATATTTTTAGACTTCAATATTTCAAGGCTAGACAGCTAATTTGCTGCTCAGCTGCAGCACATTAAACAGCATGTGAATGTCACTCGCACGTTAGATGCTGCTATGGCGCCTTTCTCTTCAATGCCACAAACAGTGCAGTACAACTTTGTTTTTACTTGTTTGTTTTGGGTTTTGTTTTGTTTTTTGTCTCTTATTTCTCAGTGTCAAACACTCTGGCAGCCTGCCAGTCGCTTTCAGTCACACACTGAAACTTCTTTCCAGCCAGCGCTGGAAAAATGAACATTTCCTGAGAGACCTTTTATTTGTTTTAAGAGAAAAAGGGGTGTAATAATTTTCCAAATCCACTGTTCACTTTAAAAAAAAAAAAAGAAAATATGGGGGGGCATGAACAAGAAAAGAAATATATCTGATCTATTTTCAGTTCAGGCCATGACTAATTAGCATATAATAAGGCACATTCCCCAAGCTATTTCTTAACTGCTATTAATAATACTGTATTTACACATGCAGTTTTTAAACCAAACACCTAATAAAAAAATGTTCAGGCAGATCCTCAGTTAAAAAGAAGACCTCACTACAAAGATGCCAGAAGCATCCGTGTAGTTAGTGACCAACAAAGCAATCTCTCCATTTCTTTTCCATGGCTGTCCACAGACCTCTGACTGGGGTAGGTGAAGAATCTATGACATAGCTGTGTCGTAACCACAAACTGCTCTGACACCTTATGATGTAACCTATGCCATAACCTGACCTGCACCTTCATAGAAATGTAACTACACATACTTACAGCCCACACAGACAGATAGATAGATAGATAGATAGATAGATAGATAGATAGATAGATAGATAGATAGATAGATAGATAGATAGATAGATAGATGGAAGAGGAAGTTGTGTAACAGCAGCATGAAAAATACAATCTACAGTAAGTAAGCATCAAAGTGCCAACAATGAGTACTAAACTATACAAATATAAACAAAATAGATAAAATAGATAAAATATAAAATCATCTTCCGGCGCCGTGCGAGTGGCAGCTTGTTGCAGCAGCCTTGTGTTTTTTTTTATTGTAATAGGCCTATTGAGTTCCCTCGATTCCTCCTGTGCATTTTTGGCTGCTTTATTGCCACAGTTTTTAATTTTTAAATCACAGTAAAACCTCAATGACAAGGAATAATAATTCTAGCATCAATATGACGACTCAAATGTCAGCAAAACCCTGGAAGGAGATTGCTGAAATGGACGTGAGGGGATGTACAAAGAACTGGAAAGACCTGAGGGACAAATATGTTGGCCTTTGAAAACACTGAATCCAGGAGGGAAAAAATTCCCAGCATGGGCTGGCAGCGCATATAAAACACAGGGACAGGGCCACACAGTAATTAACACAATGGACCTCGCATAAGTATAAATGGCAACAAAAGCAGCCACTTATGTAGGTTACGTCGTAGGCTCTACAAGCATTGACCACGTAAGTCTAAATCAGCCATTAGTGAGGCAAAGGCTCAAGGCAAGTGTTTTCACAGCCAACATCTCTTTTTTTAAGCTGGACATGAAAAGCAAGACAGGGAGCTGACTCAGAAAACCACTGCATGCATAGGATAGCCTCTGGTAGCTAGGCATGTACTGCTCATTCCTATCTGTGGGCAGTAATAAAGAAAGTAGATCTGTAGGGATGGACCTAAAACAACCTAAAACATTCCCTGCTTTATCCTCTTTTTTTGTCTCTAATTAACCCTCTTTACCCCGGCCATTGCGTGCTTCCCGAAAATGGCCACAAATGGCTGGCAGGTTTCTGCTACTATGCATACTATATTTTACCGTATTTGAATAATAACAACACAAATTAGGGATAAAAAAAATTATGTATCAATAAATATTTTGCAATATTTTACATTGTTCCCTCTGAGTCACCTCAGAGCTGACTCTGGCTGGCGTTCATCTAAGTCCACTGTTTACCTCAGCTGCCAATATGCCTACTGTAACGCATCTATGCACTCTTGAGGAGGCTGTAAAAATTTGTAATGTCTGACACAAGTCAATGAGTGAACGAAGGTCACTTCTAACAATGATTCTGAGGTGAGCTGTTGAGGATATAGTGAACTTTTCTGCTGGCAAGGGCTGCTGTTTTTGCTGCCGTCAGCCAAGTGTTACTAAAACTTTCACTGAAGTCAATTTGACATTGTCAGACGTGGAAATCAGAAATCAATGATCAGAGGAAAAGTATGTTTAATGAGGTCACAGTTTCACTTCTCTACAACGGTAGTCCTTTTTCAAACTGAAGGCAATATCCATCTTTTATATACAGTCTATGTGACTGCCGTATAATCCTCCTAAAGTTTCCTTTTTTACATAATAATCTTCCTCCTGGCTAGTCTGTGTGTACTGATGCACAGAGTTTCTACACTCAGAGCAATGAGAGCTCATCAGCAGAGGCAGCAGGTCAGATAGCGAGTAGCACGACAGTAGCACTGACAGCAATCAGAAGCGAATAATATTATCTAGTATGAGCAACACTATAGCTACCTTTACCAGATTTCAACTCAATTAGTGTTAAGCTTTAACCCCAGATAAATGATCTGACTGAAACAGTAGCAGTGATTATAAGTCTGGGTGAGTGAATAGGGTAATTGAAATACGATTACATTTTCTTTGCCTTTCCTGGGATGGCTTCATCTCATGGTTGATGTCTCAGGTTGTAGCCTATTAATCATTTGATGGGACAGTAAAGTGGGATGGGGGTCTTTATAAATTGTTTAAGACTTGAAATCGGAAATTAGAAATTGTTTAAGATTGGAAAGAGGTGACTCTTCCAGGTGCAGTGAATGCTGAATCACTCAGCATCACATTTTTGCTCAGTTGATCTAAACAAAAATTAAACTCCAGCATAGCGTGTGTGGCTAATTATAATAAGTATGACGCATTACCTCATCCTGCAGCCTCTACAGCCGGGGTGGTGTCAAACTTTTTTTAGCTCATGAATCGCATATGGCCCAATTTGATCTCCAGAGAGCGACAACCAATAACATTTCATGAGACACTCGTTTGCAAAACAGATGACCAACAAAAATAAGTAACATTATAACAATATCTATTTTTACACAATTAATCTACTGTCATTGTGTGTTCATTAAAATTTATGGATCACAGTGAACCAACAAAAGCTTTTTATTTTTTTATGATCCACCTAAGCGCAGTACTGGCATCCCCCACAGAAGGAAAGTTTGTGCATTTTATTTAATAAAATGCTGTTATTAATGTTTTCTCTTCTCACCCTTTGAAAAGACATCCAGGAGGAACAGATTGGACCCTTTTGCGGGTCTGTTTTGGTGCCCAGTCTTCATGTTTGAGACCCCTGCTCTATAGGTAGTTTTTCCATGCAGTTTCCAAGTGGAGTTCACATGCTCCAGCGCCTCCTTAACTCACACAGCAGGGAAAGTGGGTTAGTGAGCCAACTCTGACATTTTGCTTGCACAGCAGTGACTCAGTTTGAGTCAGTATACATTATCATTATCAAGGTAACATGCAGGTGGCACGGCTCCAAACTGAAATATGAATCGGCTTGCTGGAGAAATGGCAGCTGTCAGACCACCTTGTCCTAAATAAATATATATTTAAATCTACATTAAAGTGAATTTGCCTTCTCTGTAGACAGTTTATATTTGTTGGTAATGAATGGGTTTTTTAGCTTTATAATCTCTTAAAGTAGGTGATACAATAACTTATTATTTTGTATTCCTACAGGGATATGGAGAGGTCCTCATGCATTCACAGCCTCACTGGCAAAAACTCAATGAAGGGGCATTTTTAGAACTTGATTGTTCATATAGAATTTCTCCAGAAACCTTCATTGCCTTGACTATCTCCAGTCGCTTTACAGTTTGTTGTTGTAATGTGTTTTATTTTAAGTAAGAAAATAAATTCTAATGGTGGACCACAAGTTTTATTGCATGTGGTTTCCACAATGTATGCTGGGAATATAAAGCTACAGGATGAACAATAGGCGCCTGGCACAAAGCGCTACCTATCACAAAAGATAAGAACTCCAAAGGAGGGAAACAAAGTGAGAGCAATGCTGTGTGTAATGAAATATATGTTTTAACAGTGCTAGTTGAAACATACTGGGGCTCTGAGAAATCACTCATATTTATGCACCTTACACATTTTCACTTCCACAGTCATCACATACCAGCAAATGTTCAGACAGCAAATTGTCTGGAACCAACCAGGTAATCCCAGCAGGAGGTGTGTTTCCTTTGGACTCATAGTCAGTGGGTATAATAGTGTTTTAGACAGTCCATTATTGCATCTTTTATTTATTTTTTTAAACCCCGGACAACACTGCTGATATTTTCATTTTATCTTGAAGTAGACTCTACTGAAAATGTTATTTATCTTTTCTCACCTGCCTCATTTATGATATTCCAGAAGGATTTGTTTGCTTATTCTGAGAACTCATCATTAGATACAGAGCAATAAATATCATGTAGAACCTCTCATTTAAATCTGTACATCCCTATGCCATTCTTAGCTTCCGTTGTTCTATTTGAGCTTAAATTGCTTGTGTAACCGTTCTGTGTGTGTGTGTGCAGTAATAACTAATATGAACTGGTTAAGTTGGTCCTTGTGCTGGTGAAAAAAGCTGTAAAGGGAAAGAAAATGCCAGTATACAAATGCATTACCAATGAAGGCTGGTCGTGCGTTTTAGTTGCTGTTAACCCAAATATTTTGGTGCACAGTTGAGAAAATTACGCTGATATATAGATAGATCATTAGTCAAGGCACAATCAAATGTAAGGCGCACTTTCACAAAGTAATTACAGCTGACTGTAGTGAGGTAATTTCTCACTTTGTATATTGTTGGTTTTCTTTGTAGGCTGGAAACTTGTTTTCATAGTTTTATGACCCTTTTAACCACTTTCACAGCATTCTACATTACTGCTTTTTTTAATCACATACTTAAGTGCAGACTGTAATAATTTTGATTATCAAAGTCTTTTCTAAAATTTATTCTAATAACTACATTAAACAGGCTTATGCTGGATTCCAGGCTGCTCAGCTGAACTGTTGGATCACAGTGACCTCTTGTGGATAAAATCTAAACTTATAATGAGCAGCTGTGGGAAGCGCAGCTGTTTTCATAGTAGCCTTCAGAAGAATATGCACATAATAACAAGTGTGAGCTTGGAACATTGCTATGTCACGTTTCATACTGCTTTGATTTTAGACAGCAGCAACAAAAAAAAGGACACAAACGTGCTAGGTTAAGAACTTTTTTGTTTTTGTTGTTTTACAGTGGGTTAAATTG
>VUQK01000129.1:0-13828 GCA_015106715.1 Bujurquina vittata | reverse complement strand
TTACTGATAGACATTACAACAGAATGTAAAAAAATATCTCAGGCCAAATGGGGAAGAAAAAGTTTGAAATTTCCTCTCCCTTTACTCTCCCTCACCATAAACATCACAATTAAAAAGATTTTGTTTACCGTTTATTGTAAAGGACCAATAAAATGTCTAGTCTTACATGTTCTACTGTATGTGTACTGTTTCACATGTTCATTTTGGGTATGCCTTTATGTAATTACTTTCAGGAGTTATACTGTATGTTTCTTCAAAGTCAGTCTTCTTCTAGTCACTTACATGATGTCCTCAAGAGCAAATTAGATTTTCTGCTTTAACTTTGTACTACAGACTTCTCTAAAGTGCCTCTGCAAAACCTCTGAGATCTCTTTGAACTGTTGTATTCACTCTCACTGTAAGGTATTGATCTCCTTTATGTGTAACTTTGTGAGATGTAACCTATACAACTCAGCCTACATGCCTTTTGTGTCAACAATTTCTGGATTGTGTTTGCTAGCTTGTCTTTACATACATTACATACGTGGCTTTACATACAATACATTGCATAATTGTTTCACGTATTCTTGGTGTAGCAACTTACACTACAAAATATCCTTTAAAGTCTGGCTATCTCTAACATATCTGTCAGATGACATAATCTATTGCTGTTTTAGGTGGCCATATAATTATATTCTAGTGATGCTTGATTTCTTTTAAAAAAAGTGATCTGCCGGAGTAAATGGTGAGACAAGATCATCCATCTTCTGTACTAAAGATTAGAATTCAATCGATGTCTTTCTATTGTCTCTTTTAAATGAAACCAAATAGTAGTAAAACACTTTAGATAGATAGATAGATAGATAGATAGATATATAGATAGATAGAATATTCTATATTCTAATATAGAATAGTCTGAAATTAAGAGTAACTTTTTGTGTTGAGTTTTGTCCTCATCCCAATTAGAGATCTTTCAGTTAATTGGACAACACTTTGTTTTCTTTTATTTTTAATTCATCTTTAATGTTTTTGTTATATTCTGCTGTCTTAACTCAAACTATGCAATAGAACGATCATAAAAGGTAGGGAGGCTCAGTGCTGGTCAGTATAACTTGATGACTATACATTCATTTTGTCTTGTTCTCTCACATTAAAAATCTACTTCACTATATTATGTCTGCTATATCCAAAACAAGATGTTTTAATCATAGATGTAATTATATTCTTCAGTTTTATAATTTCTCAAATTTTCACACAGGCTAAGTTACATTAGAATAATTGAATCCGCTTTTCTTTTCATTCCTTTCCTTTTTCCCTTTTAGAGGGTGGGGGGGTTGTAATACATGTGTTTGTGTGCCTTATTTATAATTTTGTTTTATTTCCTCCTTGTTTCAGTCTATCGGTATATATCGGTAATTAATCTTTATGAATAAAGCAAAGTTTATGAATTAAAAAAAGCTCTCGCCCAAACAACATATCGCGACATTTGGGGAACTCAGATATCTTTGTTCCTTTTTTTTTCTTGAAAAAAATAAAACTCCTACTGCTCGCTGCTGAAAACAGGTCGATCACCGTTACTGTATTTTAAATTTTCAGCTCTTAAACTTTTTGGACAGGGTTAATATGATCAGCGAACGCAGCAGCGGCTTTAATGTGTGTAGTTCTGAGTTCTGAGTGCGTCAGCGCGTCGAGCCATTTACGGTCGTCACGTCCCACGTCAGCTGGGTGAGTGTTTTGAAAGGAGCTGGCTGGTTAGCTGGGGAGTGAGTAGGATTATACTGCAGCGGAAAACGTAGCCAGCAAGGTAGCTTTTCTGGTATATATTTTGTTGTATCTGTTCGTTTCAAAGCGTGTATGTGAATACTTCTGGGGCAGGTGTACTAGCCACACCGCCATTTCTGATGATTGTTCTAATACTGCTGTAACGTGCCGCTAGTAATGCTGCTAAAGCTTCTTAGCTCGCTATGCTGTGTTAGCATGGCTGGTTAGCTGCGCTAACACAGCAACCTCGTCTCAAAGCAACGTTGACAACGTTTAATTTGATAGCAACAGTAAGCGTGGTCATCGATCTTCGTTTACATCAAACTCGGCAGCACACACTAGCTATTTTGTTAACCGACAGCTGCTAGCTGTGGTTTACAAAGGGGCTAACCAGGGAATCAAACTGACTTGTTGATTTCGCCATTTGTTGAGCAGATTATGAACGGTGAAAGATCCAGACCGGACTCCCCCCTGTACGGGTGATGGCAGCTCGTCTGCCATCATATGACAGCAATTCCAGTGACACCGAAATCTGGGAACGAAAAACAGCGAGCCGACCTCGGAAACTCTGCAGACATTCGAGGTGAGCCAGGTGGAAATGTGTTGACTCATAAAGTTCACACCAACACCCTTATACGCCCTGTTGTCGGAACAGTGCTGATGGTCTTTCACATCGGTCAGTCATTTATTTTAAACACAGGATGATAAGGGATCCAAGTGAAACGTATCGGTGGACTTATGTGTGTCTTTTACGTGGTAACTGCTTTGTTTGAAGTGACAGGCGTAACCCCTGCAAATGTGTCTTAGTGGTGAAGATTTTCCTCTAACTCAACGATTGCGTTATATTAGAGGGAAGTGTTAGCCCACATCGCAGAGCTGCTTTATTACAGATATGTAACTGATGTAATACCTGGAAATGTGATGGAGTTAAGTGCCTGTGGGTTTAAGATTACACAGAGGCTCAAAATCTCACAACCTCTGCAACCTTTCTTTCTTGTTAATTAACTAATCTGTTAACCTCATCTGCTTAATAATTTATTCTCCTACCCTTTAAGGTAATTTACCTGTTGATCGTTGTGGCAGTGAGTCTATATTGTGTATGAAACGAAGTAAGTTTAAAACTGATTTAAAAAATGTTTTCATCAATGTCTTGGGGATTTTCCTTTACCCGAAGGTCAAAACCTCTATCAAACATTTTTGGTATGCAGAAAAAACTCTGTATGCTCAGCCTTAGGGTTGAGATGTACCTGTAATGGCTAGCAGGTTAGAATAAACATTTTTACCCTACAGTTGTTCCTTCTTTTTGTGAATATTTTTACTATTGTTGTTTTGACAGGAAGCAGATTTAGTCTTTCAGAAATAAATGGCAGCCATACTTGACTGCAGTACTTGATGTGTGCCGTGCCGCTGTTTTATTAAAGTAGAATCTGGTTGGTCTGGTTTTTGTTGGCCAAATAACCTAGGGTAAAAGCTGTAACAATCATGTTGCATAAATCCAGCCCATGTGCGTCATAAAACAATGAAATACAAATATGATCTGGCCTTGAGAGAGGGAGGAGGTGCATTACACATGTTTTTGTGTTTTCAAAAGTAGTAGCCAGGTCTGCAAATCTCGCGTGAAGGAAGAACATAGGAAGATGAGCCTTCATGGTGCCAGCGGGGGCTGTGACCGCTCACGTGACCGCCGCCGTTCCAGCGATCGCTCCAGGGACTCCTCGCATGAGAGAGAAGGCCAGCTCACCCCCTGCATTCGCAACGTCACATCACCCACCCGCCAACACAACAGTGGTGAGTGTGCATGGAAAGAATAGAGGGCTTATATGGATGTCATTTTAGAGTACTGCAGCTCTTGGCTAGCACTGTTAAACAGCTGACTGCATTTATCAAGTTACAGCTCAGACATCGTTTATGTCTTCTGTCCTTCCTATGAGCACATCAAGGCAATGCTTATCCACCTGCTTGTGTTTAGACCACAACAGTGGGGAGTTTGATTGTCTAGATGTTAAATGTTGTGAGTAGGACACTCTTTAGTCGTCTCGTTTTTATATTGTACATAACAAAGAAATACAAAAACCTTCAAATTTAAGCTGCAAATGAAAACGTTTTATTGTGAAGTAAGTATTTCTTTCTAACTGGATGGGCGTTTTGTAATTTGCATTATAAGTTCTCCTTGGTGATTCATTGTTCCATCCGCCCATGTCTAGATCGTGATCGAGATGGCGGGTCATCTTCGAGGCCCAGTAGTCCGCGACCTCAGAGAGTCTCGCCTAGTGGTTCCAGCAGTAGTGGTGTGGTGAGCAGCCGCAACAGTAGCTTGTCCAGCACCGAAGGAACCTTCAAAAGCTTGGCAGCTGGAGAAATGGTTTTTGTCTATGAGAATCCTAAGGAAGGAGGAGCAGGTGGCACAGTTGGAAACCGAAATATTCGGACTTCAGAGAGAGTCACTCTGATTGTTGACAACACACGTTTTGTAGTGGATCCTTCCATCTTCACTGCTCAACCCAATACCATGTTGGGGAGGTAAAGTATATTTTGATCCTAATTACTCTAAGGCTTTAGTCATTATAGCTCCAACAGCTGAAAGTGTGTTTTCATAAAAATGAAATAATTCATGGATACAAGTAAAGATCTGTGAGTTGAAAGAATGAACCGAATTTTCTTTATTACAGAATGTTTGGATCTGGAAGAGAACATAATTTCACACGGCCCAACGAGAAAGGGGAGTACGAAGTGGCTGAGGGCATTAGCTCAACAGTTTTCAGAGCAATTCTGGTTAGTTTCTCTTTAACATTTTCCTTATTTATGTAAGTAATAGTGAATTAAAAGTAGATAAACACTTATCCTGGATGATATGACCAAATTTGTACTCTGAAATATTTTTTTAAAGATTCTACCTGTTTCACTTTATTATATATATAAAAAATAAGCCACTGGGACACAGTTTTAGCTCATTTAATAGAGAAGGCAACCCATATGCCACAAGGATAATGTAGAAACCTGTACTCAAATCTTTCCTGAGGCCATCTACTGCATGTGTTCCACTGGTGTTTCTCCCGGTTTTCCTGTCTCCTCTCCACTGTCCTACTGCAATTAAAAGCAGGTCTCTTTTTTTGACCCTCCGTCTATGTTTACTACAGAGTCCCAGGCACTTGTCACAACACTGTCTCATCATGTGTGGTTAACTAGTAGAGCTGAAAAAAATCATAAAAAAACTCAATTATAAAAAGTCCTCTGCAAAATTTTTGCTTTGATGCTTTGTTTAAACCCTGTAGCACTAAGGTGTCACCATATAAGCGTGAGTCTTTTAGCCACACTAGCGACTTGGACGCTGAATTATTACTAACATAAATCATTAACATTTACACCATTAGCACATCTGTTTCTGCAACAGGAAATGTTGCATCAAAGCACTGGACAAACCTCAGTTCTGAGAATGCTGATATACTGGCTTTGCTTCATTGTAGCCGTCACAGATTTGCAACCATTCATACTCATTCATTAGCAGACTTTAACAAACAGACACACACAGACAATCTATCCCATCCAGTAAATGCAACACTCTCAGAACTCTACTAATGTGAGAAAGCCTTCCAAGAGAGCAGAGTGTTTTATTTTATGCCTTATTTTAGATTGTACTGTATCTGTACCTTCATATTATTGTGCTTGAGGTTATTTTATTTTTGTATTTAAGAACTTTTTTTTTCTTTAGAAAATCTGATTTTAATATTGCACATAAACATAATGAAAGGTTTTTTGTTTGTTTTTTTGACAGGTTGTATGCGGTTAAACTAGTAAAAACATTGAAAGCAATGATCAGTTAATTTAAAAAGACCTGTTTTTTTGTATATGTATTATTGCTCATTATTAAGACAAAAGTATTTAATTAATTGATCGAGTAATCAATAGTATGCCCGATTACTAAAATAATCAATAGCTGCAGCCGTAATAATTAGAATAACCCTGTATGCTGTTCAGCACTGTGGCTTATTTTTTGTGAATGTGTGGTTATTAGTGTTGAAAATATTTTGGTTCCTACGTTGAAGAAAGTTAGTTGTGGATTATTAATTGTTGCCGTCTGATAGAGTCCTAATGACCAATACTACAGAATATTTAAAGCCATGGCACGTGTTTTGTCTGTTCACCGGTATAGCAGTATTTTGAAAAATTCATGTAATGCATGAAATTTAGACTAGTATACTGGTGCTTCTGGTATATGAAATACAGCACAGTTCAGCTGGGTAGTTTAAATAAAAAGAAAACATTATTTAATAACCATAATTCAGGTAGAATAAAGAGCAGTTCCCAGCATGGGCTGTTTGTATCACATTCTAACTAGCAACAGATTGCTCATGTTGAAACTTAAGTAGATGCATACTGGAAAATTGGATTTACTTTGTGACATGGTGAGTGAGCAGTACACGGTAATACTGTGAAAGCTGCAGGTGGTGACTTCTTTCAAAAGATGGGATTAGATTAGGCTGCATTTTGTTGTCTGATTCATCTGAAGTGCACCAGAAACATTACAGCAACAGCACAGTGTAATTGCTACAGGCCATTCAGGTATATAAAGTGTATATGAGGTTGGAATGACAAAGCAAATCTGACTGATCTGAACCTGAGTTTTTATTCACAGCTCAACGTTTACACTGTTATCTGCTGCATTTTATTTCCTTGGTAAAACAACATGTTACCTTTGGCCTACTAAGAATCCACCTTGTAACAGTTTAACAGCCTCGGTAATGGGTGACTTCTCTGCCATTTGACACTCTGAATCTTCTTTTAGAAAATTAAATACTGTTACCAGGTTCAGTTTTACTGACAGGCTTATATTGGTTTTTATTTTTTCTATTATTTTTCACATTTATTGTATGTTTTAATATAATGAATAAACAGTGTTTTAAATGATTTCCTTTTTGTGATTTCTCTCCAATTGGCAGGATTACTACAAATCTGGGATAATCCGTTGTCCTGATGGAATCTCCATCCCGGAGTTGCGTGAGGCGTGTGACTATCTATGCATTTCCTTCGACTACAGCACCATCAAATGCAGAGACCTCAGTGAGTACTTCCTCTGGGGCACTGAAGCTGTTGGTGTTGCACATTAGCGGATTCAGTGCTGCATATCGTGATCACAGAGACAGCTCACTGCCTTGTCACTTTGTTAAGCCGTAACAAGATAAAAACAGTGTTGCAGCTAATTGATCCTAATCACCAACTCGTGAGCATTTCTGATTTTGGCTTAAAAATTGCTTTTAAAAGAAGCAATTTTCCCCAGTTATAAAGTTGCTGCCAAAAAGGTGCACATGGCTTTTTGTGCACAAGACTGCCTGAAACTGTGATGGCTGCAAGACTGGACAGAACTCAAAACAGCATTTATTCATCATGATTGAATATTTTGCAGCAGTATTTTGTTAAAGTGAGGCAAGGACATGGTGGTTGTTTGCTTACCGGTAAATTGTTTGTTTGAACTCAAAACTACAAGACAGTATCCTGAACTGACACTAGCCTTGAAACCAGGAATTCAGTATTTATAAAAACACCTCTGAAATTGCTCTGTGGAGAAAGATGAAGTCATTCTGCATAACTTTAAAGCAGACACCCTGTTCCAGTTGTGCGTTTTGGCTTACCTTATCTACCTGTGTGATTAAGCTTATAGTGGAAAACTTGAAGCACTGCACTTTAAATTTACATCTCCTTACTCTTTAACAGGTGCCCTGATGCACGAGCTGTCCAATGATGGAGCTCGGCGTCAATTTGAGTTTTACCTCGAGGAAATGGTTCTGCCCCTGATGGTGGCCAGTGCTCAGAGCGGAGAGAGGGAATGTCACATTGTAGTCCTTACTGATGATGATGTGGTGGACTGGGATGAAGAATATCCACCGCAAATGGGGGAAGAGTATTCACAGAGTGAGTACCAACTAATGCAGAACACAGACAAATGTCTAAGAGCACAAATACATAATAAGCAACCTTGTTTGTGTTCTTGTAGTTATTTACAGCACAAAACTGTACAGATTCTTCAAGTACATCGAGAACCGAGATGTTGCCAAATCAGTTTTAAAAGAGCGGGGACTGAAGAAAATAAGGCTGGGCATTGAAGGTGAGCCGAATTTTTCAATAACAAATATTGATGTCTTTTTTTTTTCTTCCTTTCTTATTTTCTTTTTTCATTCTCTGATGACCAACATTTTGGGGTTTGAAATGTTTAGAAATGACAAGCTAAAGCAAAACAGGCCAAAGATTTAGCTAATGACAGCTCTATAATGCATGCGCATAATGCTGCATTTGAAGTGGTGCTCTTTGGCCAGCATTTGTCATACAGAAAGTTAAATGAAAAAAAAAACAAGCTCAAATATGAAGATGGTTAACATCCCATAACAAGGCATCAGTTGTTGGCGTAAATGAACAGCACAATATAACAGCCCACTGTATACTGCACATGTATTTATAATTGAAAATGGGTTAGGGAGCAAGCAAAAACATCTGTTAGCAGCAGATGTGTGCTTGCAGTCTGCCTTTTATTGATGGATGTTAAAGTCAGAAGCAGATGAAACAACTGTTGTAGGCATGTGAATAAATATGACATGCCTAAAGTATGAAACAGATCAAAATTAAATTGTCATTTGGAACCCAACGCTTTTCACAGAAAAAGTAAATGTATCAGATTATTACATTCAAGTAATCTGATACTTGTGGTGTTTTCTTGTATTCTGTTAGCAAAAGTTAACATGAACTGAGTCAATTGTGGTGGTACCTCTGACCTCTCTGACAGGTTACCCTACTTATAAAGAGAAAGTCAAGAAAAGACCAGGCGGTCGTCCAGAGGTCATTTACAACTATGTCCAGAGGCCCTTCATCCGCATGTCCTGGGAAAAAGAGGAGGGTAAAAGCCGACATGTGGATTTCCAGTGCGTTAAGTCCAAATCCATCACTAACCTGGCGGCAGCAGCAGCTGACATCCCCCAAGACCAGCTGGTGGTGATGCACCCTGGCCCCCAAGTGGATGAACTGGATATCCTGCCTAATCACCCACCCAGTGGGAACCACTACAGCAACAACTACAGCAACGAGCCTGATCCTGATGCACCTTCACCTGCTGTCTGAGGACACTCTGGTCCTCTCTCAATGCCTCTGCCCCTCTCTTACTCTTCTAGTCCTACTCCCAGCATGCTGCAGCATGGAGTGCTAGGGGAACCATAACCATATTGCCTTGACACCTCCTTTGCAGCCTTAGAGCCTCAAGAACCTGGATGACTGTAGGAAAAGAAACACGAGGAACATAAGACTGGTGAATGGAAGACTTCACTATTGTTTTCATTGTTTTTTTGTTTTGTTTTTTTTTTACTTGACCAAAGGAAGGAATTTATTTTTGTTGGGAGAAAAAAATCTGTAAAAATTATTACTAACATTATTATTTACAATATTATTGTATCTTAATTTGATGGTTTTGCTGAGCACTCTTATGGTGTCACTGTTTTCCTACAGGTTTTATTTCACTGATATTTTAGATTTTGATTCTCTCGGGTGGCCTAACTGCTAAATGGCTTTGGGGAAGGATACACGACTAGCTAAGGAGAGATTACATCTTTCTGGTCATGGAGAAAATCAGTTATCACCACTTAGTCTCATGATCTCCAGTTGAACTCCTCTCAGATGTCTTTGATTCTTGTCATGGGATATGTAGTCATTGGCTGGATCTGATTTGTGATGTTTTGCTCCTCCCGCAGCCAAGATATTAAGCAGAGCACAGGCTGTTGTGGTCAAAATCTTTTATGTGCAAAGCTTGAAATTGTTGTTTAAAAATAAAACAAAATCGTAAAATAAAGATGAACATTTAAAAAAAAAACTATATATTCGATGCATTATTTTAAGATCTGTTGATGGTTTATGTAAGAGCCTAACAGGATCCAGGAGGTGATGCCCTTCAGAGGTAAGATTGAGCAGAGGTGGTTAAAAGCTAATGAACGTTAAGAAACTCACTCTGTAAACTTCACACGAACACTCATTGTGTGTTCAGAGATGCTCTTCTGCAAACTTTGCTTGTAATAGGTGGTTATTTGAGCTGCTGTTGCTTCCTCTAACCTCTTGAATCAGCCAGACATTACGTTCTCTTTTTGGGGGCCATTCTCTGTAAACCTTCGTTGTGTGGGAAAATTCCAGTAGATCAGCAGATTCTGAAATAGTCAATCACCAACAACCATGCCACATTCAAAGTCACTTAAATAACCTTTCTTCCTCATTCTGATACTTGGTTTCACAGGAACCGCAAGCACAGACAGTATTAGGTACAGGCTAGTAAAGTATGTGGTGTTTATTAGTTGAAAAGAACCTTTTTACTTGCCTGACGTTTGTATAGACAGACAATGTTCTCCATCTCTTTGGTTCAAGGGTTCATAAAACTGAACCAGCAGCTTCTTAGTGGGATGAATGACCCATCTTTTATTTTTAACTTTTAGCACTTTGTATTGATCTTTTCTTTCATTTGCAGCGCTTAGAGCAGAGGGGGACGAGGACAGCTATCCAATGAACTACAGCGCAGTTTTCACTCATTGCTCCCTCCATTACATTTCAGAAATCCACCAGAGCAGATCAGTCTGCAATATCTGTGCACAGGAGCAGTTGTCCTTGTGGTGCTTGGGAAAGTATAATATGTTGTTGATATGTGCAATTATCAAGTTGTCAAAAAGAAAAGTCTACGTGAAAATTGTTTCTTGTAATAGGTTTTTTGGAGAACTGTATCAACGGAAAAATACAATCTAAGAATTAGTGTGAAATGTGAGAAGTGTAGGTATGAGTTTGTAGTGACGAATATGACAGCTTTGATAGTCAAAGACCAACTTCCTGTCAATAACAGGATGTGAAACAAACTGCTGGCTTGATCTTGATGGGATTCTGAATCAGCTGAGGCCCATCATGCGAATAAACTTGCATGCATCATTGTCCTGCTTATTTTTCACTCAGTCACACCGGGGGGGGCATGCTTTTTAATAACTTGTGCTGTGAATGGTGCAGAAACGCTCACTATCTGTTGGAAAAACCAAGTGTTCAAATGTATTTCTAAATAAGTGATACTAATATATGAGCATCTTTGATGAGTCAGAACACAGTAGATATTATTCCATGGTTGTGGCAGGCACTTGATAAGGGCTGCTCCGGGCAGGTGATCATTTTTCATCTTTCAAATTTAGTTTGCACTTCATCTCACAGAAAAAGGAACATCTCACACCCGAAAAAAACCCAAAGATGCCAATGGGCCGATGCGTGTCTTCACTAACATACCAGCTGAAAAGTAGACAAAAACTGATAAGAAAAGTAGAGATGACAGCAAAGATTGTCCACTGCTCCTTTACTTTGGCAGCCTTTAGGAGGCAGGTAATCAAGCAGACTCCTGCCAGTGAGGTCATAAAGTAGTATTAATAGCAAAGCGCATTATTATTTTTTAATTAAGATGCCAAATTACAGTTATTTAATTGCTTTTCTGTAGAGAAAAAAAAGTTTTTGTGGTTGGATGTTATGCTCGATCAATTTCTGACTTCTCAGAGAGGTTCAATGTGCCAGCGACTCAACTTTGGGTATAAAAATGTGAATTCAGTTCAAGGAATTCAGTCATTTTTAATTTAAACAAACTGCAAACTAACATTTTTGGGTTTCGATGTTTTCATGGCAAGTGGCTGAATAAATTTGTAGATTACTGCAAAATTTTATGTTATTCTTTAGCATTACAGAAATACTGTAGTTCTCTGTATTTGAGGACCTTTCCACGCTCACAGTCAACAACACAGAGAAAGCCATGTGGACTGTGACAAAGAAATGCAACATCTAAATGACAAAAACAAAGCAGTCATAGCTATCCAAAGACTCTTCACATAAGTTCTTTTATGTGTATGAAAAAACATCTTAACCCTCAATCAAATGCTTTTGTAGCCCAACCTCAACTTTTGCATTACATATACATCCGCCTTTCTTAGAGCACTCGGAGGTACACTGGAAGGTTAGCAAGCATTTTGAGATATCGGCCAACCACATATCTGCAGTGTCATACCTCTAGTGTGCTCACACCTATTGCTGAGAACATTAATTAGAGTGTTTTGAGTTTATAACTTTGACACTTTGATATAAATATAGCATTAGTTTAGCCATTGGTCCCCCTGCAGTCAAATGATTCATTATGATCACTAATGTCTGAAACACTTCAAAGATAATTTAACTGACTTTTGGCCACTTGAGGGCAGAGCAACAAGATGTAAACAAAACAGTGTCATCACCACTAAGCTTTGGTAACAATTCAGAGTTTAGTTAATGATTGCAACCTTAAAGTTACATTGTGTGAAAACAGACCACTTCTGCCAAAATAAGGCTTTTATTTCAGTAATGGAGGGGAAAGGAATTCATTTACTGTATCTGCTGACCACTTGCTTCCTGTCATCTGAACATACTAATCCATCTTTACTTTGGAGACAATCATTTCTTACAAATTAAATTATATTTTTTTTACATAGTCCCTCCAGTTAAGCTCCATACTGACAGTTGTAAATACTGGTCGGATTATCTTCACCTAAACCATCGTCTCTGCCTAAGCGTAGTGTCTAATCATACTCGAAAGTTTTATATCTTGCTCACTTTAAGTAGCATGCTGTTGGATTCGAGAGTTTTGTGGAAAACCAATATGTTAGCGGTTAAATTCTAATTGCAGTGATTTAATATCAACATTTGGGCAACTTGCCAGATGTGTTCCTCTTCTCATTATTACAGAAAAACATTCACTTTGAACCATATTAGATGGTATTTTAGTGCTACATTAGCCACACATCTGCACATGCACATTTTGGCTTTAATGCAACGAAGGTTTAAAATATTACAATGATGTCATATTACAAGTAATTACTTCATTATGTGGTTTTCTTCGGTTGTCATCCTAACAGATTTTACAAGCTGTCTGAGCCAAGAGGCAGCTTTCTGCTCAGTTTACTTGGAATCGTGAATGTAAATGGTACTGAGCTGAGCAGAGTTACAGCTTACAGTGAGGATGCATTTATGGAAATTCAGAAAAGGCTGAGGTTTGCCAGATTACATAAGAACTGGACCAGTGGAAACAGGTCTGATGGAGTGATGAATCCAAATTTGAAATTATTGGTTTAAATTGTATTCAGTATGTACAGAGGAGATCAAGAGAGAAGTGCAACAGTGAGTGTCTACAGCCATCTATAAAACAAAATGAAGACTCTGTCATGACCCGCATTTCACAAATGGAACTATGAAATGTGAGAACTGTAAAACTGTAAAAATGTGAGACTGAAAATGACACTTTGCAGCTTTTATTTTACTCAAAAGAGCAACATAGTCTGAAGTGTTAGGTGTTAGAGCTGTTCACCAGAAAAGAACGCAGGTTTGCACTTCACCTCTGAGTTAGAGCTGAAAGCAGAACCTGAATTTCAGAGAAAATTTGTTAATGGACTTTTAAAATAGGATTCATCCTTCATTTTGCACTATAAGAAAATATCTCACATGCACTTATCAAGGCCCTAGCCAAAACATCAACAACAACAAAAAAGAAATACTTCAACCCTCTGATGCATGAATTATGAAATCCTGAGTCAAGAATTTTTTTTCTGTGTCTTTACTCTCCCTAGGACATGACAAAAATAAATATGAACTTTTTTTCAAAAATTTGATTTTTTTCAGGAAGTTACAGACATGTCCACAACATTGCACTGCATGCGCTTAAGCACTAAACATAAAACAATATGAACTTAATGGAAGAATGACTCAATCTGTGTTTTATCATAAATCCATGAGCACATATTCCATTGTATGCTTTAAAAAACACTTGAACATACTTTCACATTCTATAGACCTACTATAACCTAAACTATATCCTAAACAATGAGAACAGTCTTCATCAAATATCTGCATCTCCAAAACTCCTCTCCTAACTCCTTTTCCTAACTCCTAACCTCAGCATATGTTCAGTTTATCAATCTTAGGCTGCATGAAAATTGACAAAGCATCCAGGGAACAGTGCCACACGGCACTGCATGCAGATGTATTTGGTCTTCCTTGTGCATGCAGCATCATGGCATCTGTTTGC
>VUQK01000128.1:21601-35481 GCA_015106715.1 Bujurquina vittata | reverse complement strand
TTTCTGGCTCCGTTTGGGGGGGGGGGGGTGTTTACTTTTCCTTCTTGCACACCACTTCAGTTTCTTGCTGACACACATTTGACTGCCACAGAACTGCAGTGTGCTGCTATTTGTTAATGTTTATGCCCATGTGAGTGCGGAAGGTCTGTGAGAGATTTAATGAGTGTTTCCACAGATGAACAGAGTGACAGCTGTTGCAAAGCACTGTGAAGAGCAGTATCCTCCAAGCAGAGCAACAGAAGTTGATTGGATTAACCTCTTCTTGACGTGCTGATGCTGTAAGTCAACCTAATAAAATGTCATTAATGTAAACGCTAAAAATATATACATTTTATTCATACAGCAAATAGCACATTTGAACTCATCTGATTTCATCTTTACTTCCTCCTCTGTACAGGTATAGTCAAAGTAGAACTTGAATGTTTTATTACTC
The DNA here is from genome assembly GCA_015106715.1 of Bujurquina vittata. NCBI lineage: Eukaryota > Metazoa > Chordata > Actinopteri > Cichliformes > Cichlidae > Bujurquina > Bujurquina vittata. The sequence goes on along the minus strand of VUQK01000128.1, from coordinate 35,048 downwards.
AAAAATCAGCTAAATGCATAATACAAATGCATAATAATAAATACAAATAGGTCTGGTTTTAAAGGGAAAATCTACCAAGTCTTCAGTGTCAGCTGGGTTTAGAGTGAGCTTTACCAACTCCACCAAGACTAACAGCCTGAGGCTACGCTGGCTGCTACTAGAGTGACACCTTCTACTACCAGTTCTGAATCTCCTCCTACAGTTGAATTGAACTGTGAGTAATGTAGGCACTGCATTTTGACAAAGACTCACCACAACTGAGGTGTAAAAATAATAATGTCAAAACAAATGCACTCTAAAGCCTGATAGGATGGCACATCAGTCTTTTTTGAAGTCCTGTAGCTTATCAATCACAAGATAGCCACGCTATGCATGGTCTATTAAATATCACTGGAACTAGTATCTGAGACCAACTCATTAAAGTCATTAGGAGAGGAAAGACTTGTGCGCAGCTGGACTTCTTTTTGCAAGAAGAGGAGTTTCCCCCTGCTGGCCGTTAAAAAGAATGCAGTTTTAAGGCACACACTGGTTTCATATTTCACGCTGGGATGGTGTGTTTATCTTACTGTATAGACTGCTCAAAAAACGTAAAGGTACACTTTGAAAACTCATCAGATATCAATGGGGGAAAAAAATTGATATTGCTCAATATTTATACTGATATGGACTTCGCAATGATGTGCGGTGAGGTTTGTGATGAGTGATGAGTTAAAAAGAAGCTTATATTTCAATTTTAATCATGCTTTAATCAACTCCATACTGTTCAACAATGATGGCAAAAAAACATGTCGGTGCGACATGGTACTTTCTGCCTCACTCTGCATATTTTCCCCGTGCATTTGCACTGTGCACAAGACAGAAAGAATCAACATGGCACAAACATTCATTCAATATATTAGACAGACTGTGGAGCATCAGCATGTGTTGCACATGTGTAATTAAACGTATTTTGGCGATATAAAGAGAGACAGCAATGGGCACGCGCCAACCGCCTGCTTAATTTATGTGACACAGCGCCCCCAGAGGTGAGCCGCAGCACTGCACTGGCTCGCCCCGCATTTCTTCCATGTGTTTGAACAGGCGAATATTAAATTCCGCAATTCTGACCGTTAACATGTTGAAGTAATTCAGAAAACAGTTTTGTAGAACAGTCATGTGGTCACATGTATTTTTTTCTTATCACGATTAGTATTTTACTTGTCATGATGTCAGGGGAGGCACTGCCTCACCTGCCTCCCCTGACCACACGTCACTGGGACTGGGTAATGTGTTAGGAAATGTATCAACTTACAGAAGGCTGAATTCAAAGACACCCTAAAAATCAAAGTGAAAGACTGATGCATCAGGCTAGTCTGTTTGGCAGAAATTTCATTGTAGCAACTCAAAATGGTACTCAGTAGTTTGTATGGCCCCCACATGCATGCCTGACAACATTGGGGCATGCTCCTAATGAGACAATGGCTGGTGTCCTGGGAGATCTCGTCCCATGACTGGACCAGGGCATCGCTGAGCTCCTGGACAATCCTAGACTGAAATATAACGTCCCAGAGGTGTTCTACTGGATTTAAGTCAGGCGCGCATGGGGGCCAGTCAATCATGTCAGTTTCTTCATCCTCCAGGAACTGCCTGCACATTCTCGCTGGGCATTGTCATGCAGCAGGAGGAACCCAAGACTCACTGCACCAGCATAAGGTCTCATAATGGGTCCAAGGATTTCATTCCGATATTTAATGGCAGTCAGGGTGCCGTTGCCTAGACTGTAGTGGTCTTTGTTTCCCTCCATGGATAAGCCTCCCCAGACCATCACTGACACACCACCAAACCAGCCGTGCTACACAATGTTACAGGCAACAGTGTCTCATTGTTGCTGCTCTAGTGCACCTGTGGCTAATTTCAGTAGCACCAAAGTAGTTGAAACTGATTAACAACCTCCTATGCTACTAAACTGACCAGATCAATATCCCAGAAGTTTAACTGACTTAATGCTAAACTCTGGTTATAAAGTGTTCCCTTTTTTGTGCAGTATACAGTATGTTAGGAATGTAATGCATTGTGTCACAGAGACTCAAGCAAGGGTAATTACAAAGGTAAGGGTTGATTTGGAAACATGCAAATCATAGAGAGCGAGAGAGAGAAGGCTTTTTGAGCAAACCTGAACTCTAACACATTAAGATGTTTCAAAAATACCTTACCCTTTGCAGGCTTATGTCACAGAGAAAGGCTTTACCTCTAACAGTACATATGTCTCTGCTGCTGATCATGGACTGTGCACTCTTTTCTTGACCACGCTTTGTGCTTTTAGAGATGAAAAAGGATCCCTTTGTCATGGTCAGCCGGATCACAATTCAAATAAGTGTGACCTGGAGGTTGGGCAGTAACCTATTTCTTGGCTCACTCCTAGACGATTTAAGACCTCTGTAAATCTCATTGTGCTGCTGCAAAAAAAATGTGAGGGGAATGAAATATGAGAAATACAATATTGAAAATGAGGCCATAAGGGGGATATTGCAGGGAAGGAGATAGTGGTGATGTTGGATATGGGAGTTGTTAAAGAGTCTCACAGCAGATGGGCTTGCTTGGTTTCTAATGCAGACGCTTTAATAATGTTTTCCCAAGATTTCAAGAGTTAAGAGTTGATAAGCTGGCAGTCTGATCATCTTATATAGGCATAATATAATACTGCAGGATTATGGAAGAAATGCCTTCTCTGAGCTCATAAGATCCCGAGGCCTGACCCTGGTGATCCTAACAGTGCAGAAACAAAATGTACTGGTGACTCTGCAGGTGAAACTTAATCCCAAACTTTTCTTCTGTTTCTTTTTAAGAAGACAAAAATCATTCTAGACCTCAGTGCAGTAGCTGCAACTCACTAACAATGACATCAACATCTTTGTTTACCTGAAGTCACAAAATACAATCTAAAGGGGCATCCACACTAACACGATGCGTCAGCCAGAAAACCATGAAATGTCAACAATATTCAGTGGTTTGATGATTTGACAAACAAAATAAGAGACATGAGGAAGGTAGGCCTCAAGTTAAATTTTCCTCAACTTAGAAGCAACTGATTTAAGCGACTACCAATGGGAGTAAAAGATACAGTTGACTTGCACATGAAGGAGTGGTAAATACATTATACAATGACCACTGTAAGCTACAAATCTCAGAACTCAAAATGGTATAATAAACCGAGAAAACAGCTCTCAAAAATACCCTATGAGCTGGTGTAGAAACTTTACATAAGGCATGGAAAGGTAAGCTGGAACATTCAGTACTCCATCAGAAAGACCCTAACTTTGATGGCCCAGAAGGAAGGACCATTCGCATCAGTGGCGCAGGAAACCCAACAGTGCTAACTCCTGGATTGCCAATTCCCTCTTGACACTGATGGTGCATCAGCAGCCCTGGTGTCAGCAAACAAATAGACAACTGCAGATTGGGAGCCAGACATAATCCCTGTCCCAGAGGGATGTGGCTGAGCTTGTTAGCTAGAGCTTACCGGTGTGAGTGTGGAATGAAGAGGACGTCAGTGCTGTATAGGAATTGCTTTATATCCTCTTGAACTTGTCTCGGCTTCAGCCGAGCTCTAATGGTGGTTTATCAGTAAAACTGCATACTTATCCAAAGTTATGTAAAAACAGGGTAGTTTTTAGTTTTAAACATCTTACAGCACACTTTTTTCCCCTTTTTTTGTGCTACCCTGTGACTTTAATTTATTTAAGTGATACCTCAATATTTATCAGTCACGATGTCTTTTCGTCAGATCTTTTATTACTGCCCAGTGATCCTACAGTAATATTGTACAAACACACTCCTGTTATTCTCTCTGTTTCAAGGTCTCAGAGACGTTCTGTGGTAAAGTCTTCAGAAAGACGTTCAAGCATGCCGCATTGTTTTTTCGGTTTGCTACTATTAAGCCTGCATTCTTTTTAATTAGCTAATGTGGTAGATAAATGGAGACATAATGTCTGTGTGTAGGTGTGAGAGATTTACTCCAGGAGTGGATTTAAGCAGAGCATTATCAAAGACAAATTTGCTGCTGAGCAAATCTACTGTAGGTAGCATAACATCTGTTTGAAGTGTGCTATTTATTCTGAAGTGGTAGTAATCACGGTGATGTGGCTAAAAATTACTGAGGTGCTGCTCCAGAATGGAATAAAATTACATTTTGCCAACCAATTTAGCCTGGCTGTTTTACAATTAGAACAGGAGGATATCACTGACACGGCTGTTCTATATGGAGGTCAATCGATAGTAAATACATTCTATAACATCCACTTAATAAAACTTATATAATTAAGAAAACATATGTATGCATACTGCTGAATTTGTGCAACTTGGACAGATTACGTTTTGGTCTTTCTGTATTGTCGCGAGTAGGTGCAGGTGGTCAGGCCACATTTGCCTGAGTGTTTGTGTGTAGCCAGGATTTTTGTTTTCTTTTTAGAGAGCACAAATGAAGCAAGCAGAAGGGATATCTTTATGCTTTGTGAAGATTTCTGGGAAACTGGGGATTTTTTTAATAATAATAAGAACAATACTGACTGATTAAATTGATTACATTATTAATTAGGTTCTTTACAGGACAGGCTTTGTTCCAAAGCATGTCAATCATTTCAAAATAACACTTGAAGCTGAGCAAAGTTCAGTGTTGATGAAATTCAAGGTGTATAAATTTTCAGTTTGTGTGATGGCCATTTTAGCACCTACTGGCTTTCAGTCATTTGTAGCATTTTCCTCAGTGTCCCAGGCAGGACTTTTTTGGCCGCATCAGGCCAAGCTGTCAATTTGTCCACACATTGGTTTGATTAAAACACTCCCACCATCTTCAGCTGCAATTTCTGTTAAGTATTAAATAGGTAATGTTAGCATGCTAACACACTAAACTAAGATTGTAAGTATGGGCAACATTGTATTGAGTTGTGCAGTGCATTAGCATGCTACCATGCTGATGTTAGGATTTAGCCCAGGGCTTGCTAGATAGTGACCACAATTACCAGTTTTCAACTGGTAATTATATTCACATCACCAGTCATTTTTTTCCTGAAGCTTCAATATAGCCGAACTGACGCTAATAAGGAGCGAAGCTGTGACCTTTAACGTCGACCACCACCACCACCACATTAAGCATTAGCCTTGTAGCTATTTTTCTCAGTAGTTTATTAGAGTAACTTATTATTATAAAGAAGTCCTTTATATGCTCAGTTATTTCTTTCATGTCAAATTTCTTTCATATCATTTCATATCTTTTACACTTGCCATTCCTTGTGTTGGTGCCTCTAGAATAATTAATTTTTCTGCTTATCTCAGACACATGGCCTTAAAGCTGCTTCATTGATGGCCAGTGAGTGCCAGGGATGTAATTACACACAAGTCCAAAAAATGTGTAAAATGTAAATAAAAACAGAATGCAATGATTTGCACAAATCTCAGAAACCATTTTTTCAAATTCACAGTAGAGGACAGAAAACGTATCAAATGTTTAAACTAGAGTCCCCTCTTCTTTGAACAACCATCTGTAAAAGTCTGGGAACTGAGGAGACTGGCTGCCAGACTTTTGGAAGAGGAATGCTGTCCCATTCTTGTCTTGCTGCTCAACAGTCCTGGATCTTTGTCATATTTTTCATTTCATGATGTGACAAATATTTTCAGTTGGTGAGAGATCAGGACTGTAGGCAGGTATGGATCGGCACCCAGACTCTTCTACTACAAAGTTATGCTGTTGTAATAGATGCAGTATGTGGTTTAGCATTATTCTGCTGAAATATGCAAGGACTTCTCTGGACGGGGCAATTGGTGCTCTAAGACCTAGGGGAAAATCTGAACTGGCAGCAAGTGACACACAGGACAGGAAGAACTGTGTAGCCAATTTATACAAAAACTGTAGACAAACAGAGAAGACACCAAAGTTTGCGTCGCCCCAGGCCGACCAAAACATTTCACAAATAAAATGATAAAACTGAAAAATAAATTAAGTTGCATAAAACATTGTTTCAAAAGCAAAATAAAAATTAATTCTAAAGAAGTCAACATATATTTACAGACACACAACTTTGCTCCATTTCCACAACATTTGCGTCCATTAACATGGCGTCATGGCGACCGGCTACCACGATTGCCAAGCCATTAAAACACAGGCTTTTCTCTTACTCGTGTAATTAATACTGTCTGGTTAACACCTTAGCAAGCTCTACAACACATTTTATAAAGTTGCAGATTACTCCTACCAGTAATACACACCTGTACAAGAACTTAACATACTGACGCAAGTTACAACTAAACGACTCTCGCATTCATCTCACAACATTTTAGAACCGTTTTAGTGATAGAAAAGCAAGTTTTTCAGTACCTGTGGATTAATAAAGAGGACACCAAAGTTAGTGTCTTGACCACTCATTTATTTCTGAACTGTACATGCCCTGGGCATGTAGCTAGATGCTCTTTAGTGCTTCCACAGCAGCACAAGAACACCATCTACTGATCTAATACAGTATAAGCTCACATAACAGCGGTAGAATGATCCATAATGGGAAAAAAAAAAAAAATTGGGGGGTTCTATAAAACTAAGCATGTAGCATTTCCCAACCTGCTACAATTTCATACCTTCATGTAACTTTTAGCATAGATGGTGCCTTTCCAGATGTGCAAGCTGCCAGTACAAACAGGCACTGATGCACCGCCATACCATCAGAGATACCCCCCCCACACACACACACACACATTTTTAATGAGCTGTGACCCAGAGAGGACAGCAGCTTTTTTGGATCGTGTTCACACATGGCTTCTTTTTTTGCATCATAGAGCTTTAAGCTGCATTTGTGGCAGGCACAGTGAACTGGTTTCACAAACGGTAATTAGCGGACATGTTCCTCACCCCACACAATAATTTTCATGAATCATTGCTGTTTTTAATGCAGTGCTACCTGAGGCCTGAAGGTCACGGGTATCCAACATTGATTTTTGGCTTTGTCTCTTGCACACAGAGATATCTCCAGATTTTCTGACTCTTTTGATGATTTTATGTAATGTAGATGATGAGATATTCAAAATCCTTGCGATTTTACATTGTGCAACATTATTCTAAGATTTTTTCACAATTTGTAGATGCAGTTTTTTTCTTTGTTTTTTTTTTTTTGCAGATCAGTGCTCCTCTTCCCATCTTTTTTTCTTGGAAGCTTTGCTTTTCTAAGATGCTCAGTTTATACCATGTCACTGACCTGTTTTCAGTTAACCTAATTTGTTGCAAAATGTTCCTCCAGCTGTTTCTTTTAAGCACCAGTTACTTTTCCACCTTTTGTTTGCCCCATCCCAACTTTTTTGAGATGTGTTGCTGCCATCACTTGTAAAGAGCAGACATTTTCTCTCAAATCCTCCATCTGATCCCAGAATGGGATTGGGATTTGAGACATTCTGGAGGTGAATGAGTGACAGAGTTGGTGATTGAGAGCTTAAATGGCTGAAAGATACAGTTACCTCATGGCCTTTACTGAACGAGTAACTTGTACCTTGGTCAAGACTGTTATTACCAATCTACTGGTGTAATATATTTGATGTGTCATTGTGTCCTGTATCCTGCTATTAAAAAGAGGAAGAGACAGAAGTACACTTGGGAATCCTAACATCCATCAGTATGTCTGTGGAATGATGTGTGCAGCGGACAAAAACAAAGACAAACAAACATGTAAACAAACAAACAAAAAACAGAGCCTCCGAAGAAGAGTTGCCATACTTTTTGGAGATGTTATTTCCTCAGTTTTGGTTTAGAATTTCTATCTCACTGAGTGGATTACTTCACAAAAACGAGGAAAAATGGAGTTCAGATGTAAGTGAAGGCGGATGTAAGGTGGAGATTTTTTTTTTCCTGCAGACAGGAAAGACAGGATGGATGTTAGGATTCCTGCTCATGCTTTGGTAAGAAACTTAGTTTTATTTGTGGTGCAATGTGCATCTAGTGACCTGTTATGTTGGATGTGCTTGGGAAATCAGACTATTTTATTGCATAAAATTGTGGTGATTGCATCTTGTGGACTTTTGCTCTGTGCTGATTGCACCGCTCGGTCTGTAGACCTGACCCAACAAGGAAAAATCAAATAGTGTCTGACTGCAGTTTGTCATTGCAGTGAGCCACCGGTACATCTGGCAGCCAGGTGCAGTACAAAAGTGCCCCCTTAGGCAGCTTTTTAGTTTTAGTTTGCTTGCTTCCAGCTGTGTTATTGGATCTGATACTAGTTAGCTAACATAGAATAGTATAAGCATCAACCAACCAACCCAGCGACGTCACATTCTGTACTGACACAAGATGTCTCTACACATGCTCAAAAAGGTTTAAACATTTATTTCTTAAATCCAGTTTCACTGACAGAGTTAAATCTTTGACCATTATTTAGAGCAGGGCTTCATGCTGTAAATTAGCCTTTATACATGCAGCGCTTCACGCCCACGTTAGGTTTACTTTTTCATCAATAGCTATTGCCATTGTTAGTTTTCTCTAATGAATTCTTATATTCAGCTCACACTAACACTTTAACACTTCTGTAGTTAAAATAAAAGGCAGTATTTATTGTTATGTTAGAGTTATTTTGCCCATCTTTAACTTCCATTGCTTCAGTATACCCTCCCAGTGGCCTTCCCTGTGACAGACATTTCCATGTCAGCCCAGCTCGTAGCACCATTCTGTCCCCTTTAACCATCAACTCCCTCATTATACTCACATGTAAATAGCTACTCTCTCATGCATCTCTCCTGGTATATACAGTTCGTGCCACATTTTCATACACCAAGATATAATTCATGTTTGGCTGTCACATTCATATTAAATGATACAGCTGTAACAAAGACTGTAGTTTGGGCTGAAACATGCTGGCAGTAGTTGTTTCTCTGCTAGCAAATGAAATATAATAGCCTGAGAAGTTCAAAAGCTTTATCTGGTCCTGGTAGGAGCAAACCTTCAGACAGTCTTACCAACAATTAGAGAAGTCTGTCTTTTGTCACTTTTATCTTTTAGCCATGAGTCAGAGAGACAGTTGTGAGAAATTGACAGTGACTACTCACCTTTTTATCATGAGTTATTATCAAGCCATGACACACCCAGGGGAGTGTTCACTTTTAATTATTTGAGACTTGAGCGATGCTCTGGTATTATCAGCAAAGCCATTCTGATCAAGTACTCGAAGGTGGTTGATAGTGACACATCACTTTAATGGTTCGCCTAATTTTGCTCTGAATGAACATATCCATTACACTCAGCAAATCACTCACATCACCTGTGGGGAAAAAACCCTTCTCTCTTCTCAGGTTTGACTTTCATCCATTAGTCTTTATACTTCTCATCCACAGAAGGTGTGGCTGGCAGGCAGTGTCTAAATATACTGAATGATGTCTGGTTGTCTGTTAATTTTGCGTTCACATTGTAGGGTTAAATGCAATTTGATACTGATCACAGTCACAAACAGACACTGAACTTTTTGTCAAAACCAAAGACTGTAAAATGTAGCCAAAGTTATGTCACCTATTGGTTTCAGCTAATACTAGCATGCTCGGTGAAGGTGAAGCTTAGCAAGCAGTGATCAGGTACAGAGGCCCATGTCACATCCTTAATATTAAGACTTAACAGTATCTTACTGGATGAGTTATTTTAGGAAGTCCCTGCCCCGCTCTTATCTTCCTCTTTCAGCTGCTGCACACAGCAGATCATGTCTCCATCTCACCCTGTCTTTGCATGCTTGGCTGGGTTCTTTGGCCTTGTTGTTACTACAGAGACCAAAATTGTTTTGGTTTTTTTTTTGGTCTCTATTTCATTATAATCAGGCTGTTCTAAAAGTTCCGATGGGGACCAGAAAGAGAGAGCATATTTCTCCCATATGGGTCCCTGTTAGATCCAGAATTGAATTTAAAATCCTCCTTTTCACAAGGTCTTGAATAATCAGGCCCCATCTTATCTTAAAGACCTCATAGTGCGTATCACCCCAGTCACAGATGGCAAAAGTACAGGCATTCTGTACTTAATTAGAAGTACAAATATTTGCGTTAAAAATACTATGGTAAAAGTGGAATTACTTAAGTAAAAGTTAAAAAAAAAAACAGCCTCTAAAATCTACTCAAAGTAAGAAAAGAGAAGTAGCTCTTGGAGGATGTTTCTACCAACTATATTTGTGTAAAGCTAATGGATTCAGAGAGTGGAGGAACCCTAAGGTCAGTTGTGGTAGAGAGAAAAATCACAACTTTCTTTTGTGAAATTCGCTCAATTTTCTTGGTGTGCAGGCTACGATCAGTTGACCTGCTGCTGCTGCTCTGTGGTTTACTGCTCTGTGTGGATGAACTGAATTCAAAAAGATGTAACCCAGTATTTTACAAGCTAAATTAGCTGATTTCCATACCGCATACAGGTTGTATAAATGTTGAATTCAGCGAATGAATCAAAGCATCAACAACTGTGATTCAAACTCATCTCGGCTACACTTGATGCAACCTGTAACTCTGACCATGAACACAGCCTCTGTGCACCAGTCCAACACAGAGCTTTACTGTAAATACAGTACAGCAAATTCATTCATTCATTCATTCATTCATTCATTCATTCATTCTCTACTTCTTCTCCTCTCTTCTTTCTCCATCTCTGAGTGAACCTCTCTCTCATTCTTTGCTCTCCCTGCAAATACAGCAGCTGTTGTATTAGTTAGCAGATACACTGTGTGATAAACTGCAGGCACTTTGTCTGTTTGCTATTTACTAAGCATTTAGAAACGTTGCATTTAAAATTACCTGCAACACATTACTCCCTTTATGGTTGCTCCTCTTCAATAAGCTAAGATGCTGAAGTACCGCGAGCACAACTTACGGACATTTGCCCTCAGCCCAGCCCACTGTAACCCCTGATTGTAGCGCTATACCCATTAATCCATCCATTGTCTCCCGCTTATCTGGGGCCGGGTCGCGGGGGCAGGAGCCTAAGCAGGGAAGCCCAGACTTCCCTCTCCCCAGCCACCTATAAATGATGCATAAATTACATGGTTTTGCCTCTTTTATCACTTTGTATGTGATAAACCCCGTTGTTTTTCCATTTAGGCTTAGATTAGTTTGATGTTTGAAGGTGCAGTGACCAGAAATGAAAACTTCCCTCAAATATCCGAAACCTAAAGTAACTAATCTGTTTTGAAAATGTAAACAGTAGAAAGTATAGATTTTTGTGTAAAGCTTTAGGGAGTAAAAGTATAAAGTAGTCAGAAAAAAAATACTCAAGTAAAGTACAGATACCTGAAAAATCTACTTAAGTATAAAGTATTTGTACCTCGTTACTTCCCACCTCGGACCCCAATAGAGCACTTTGTTCTCTGCTGGCTAACTTGTGGTTTCTAGGATACTTAGGAGTAGAATGGGAGGCAGAGCCTTCAGCCTTCAGGCCCCTCTTCTGTGGAACCAGCTCCCAGTTTGGATTCGGGAGACGGACACCCTCTTAATTTTAAAGATTAGTCTTAAAGCGTTCCTTTTTGATAAACTTATAATTAGGGTTGGATCAGGTGACTCTGAACCATCCCTTAGTTGTGATAGGCCTAGGCTGCTGGGGTACAATGTCCTGCATTCTCCTCCTGTCTCCTACACAATTGGACAATATATGTCTGTCAGTATAATAGCAGTGAAATGATCTAACACTGCTTCATCTCCAAACATAAACAGCAGTAGTGGTGCGGGATTTGATAGACTGGGCTCAAACATTGAGCCAGCGGTGAGCAGAGGATGCTAATAACAGGTCAAACACACAGGTTTCCCGAGAATGAGGCGGCACAGCCCTGAGGCAACAGTATAATCAGACATCTCTGACTAATTCTGTCTCAGTAAAAAGGACGGCAATCTGTCTGTCTCAGTGAAAAAGAAAAAATGGCTGAACAAAGGATTTCAAAGCCAACTTTTAATGACATTATTCAAAGACGTAATCACAGTTTTCTTGTTTTTTTATGGTGCAATAAATCTTTGGAAGAAGTGATTGACTTCTTAACTAGAGTTCTGGCAAGATAAGATACTGTTTTCAAGTTCAGTGGTCAACAGCTAAATACAGAGATACAACGTGTGAGTCATCTGCCATAACAACTCAGTGGTCTCTTTTTGTAAGCTTCTGTACATCCTGTTCTTTGTGGGCCTCAACTTGTATCACTCCAGTGTGAAACACTGCAAATCAAGCGCCTTACTGTCAATTCTTGCAGTGTAAGTCGCTTGATGTGTCGCACATATCGATGCGGTGATGAGCTGCCGATTTTTCATCGAGCCATAATCAGGTCTTTGTGACATTTTGTGACATCCTACTCAAGGTCTCTACCATTTCTTGTCCATCACGAGAGCCTCAAGCTTTATCGCACACTCACCAGGATCTCCCACCGAGGAGTGTCAATTTAATTTACTGTCTCATAAAGCTGGGCCCTTTGAGACTTTAATGGTGATTACAGGCTATTCAAAGAACCAATAACAGCTGAGAGCCGGGATGGGGAGGGTACCTTGGTCCTCTGCACACCTTAACTCCCGTTCAGCCAGGGCACTTAATCTTTCTGTCCTGTCTGTCTTTGCGGGTGAAGCCAAACATCGGCCTTTGCTTCGTCTGATCCGGGCTACTTTTCTGCTTTCTCTTTATTCACCTGTGGAGCCAGCATCTTTGCATTTATCTGCTATTTCAAGAGATCTGCATAATCTGGTGCAATGGGATAATTTTGCACTCTGGATTTGCGTAGTGCTGGCGCTCCTTTAATTGGTTGAAAATGAGCACTTTTTTTCTCCTAAACATTAGGGAGAACTAATAATAGTTCCGATAAGAGGATCCTTGCTGGAATACAATGCTTTTTAGCTGATACGTTGAAACTCAGAGGAATTCGCTGCTCAGAGCAGTATATAGAATGCAGCAGGCATCTGTCAAAAAAATTACTCCTCTGAAAATGTCTTTTCTCTGTCAGCCCCTGTGCGTTTTCCTCACTGTGAGTGAGTGGGAGAGTATATCCAGCAGCCAGACAGAAAGCTCCCAACAACCAACGGTCCATTTTTATTCTTTCTTTGTAATAATTTTGCCTAAGAAATCAGCTCTGTTTGTTAAACTGCATCAAACACAAAGAAAGGGTTTGTGCAATAATACATGCATTATGTGCCTGACCTGAGTAAGAACAGGCATTTGTGCAGCAGTGATTTTTTTTATTTTTGCCACTTTCCTCACTCAGCTCAGTGCTGAAGGCGGTCTAAGTGCTCCGGACCTCTCAGTCTTTTATAAGATTACAGGGTCCGAAATTAAATAGAGGCATGTGCAAAGGTTGGTGGGCCGGGGAAGAGTCAGGTAGGGTTGAGGTAAAGTCACTGTCACTCTGATGCTTTATTGGGAAGAGCACAGACAGACCCCCCCCCCCCCCAAATAGCGTGGGCGCACGCACACACAAAAAAACAGAGACAAACACACCCATTTCCCTGTATTGATTAT
>VUQK01000128.1:10987-21581 GCA_015106715.1 Bujurquina vittata | reverse complement strand
CGTGTGCGCACACACACACACACACACACACACAAACAGAGACAAACACACGCATTTCCCTGTATTGATTAGTTGGGGGGGAAAAGGGTTAAGGTCAGCAGGCATATGTCTAAATTTCTTTGTCTCTCACACTCCATTTGTCTCTGTCAGGTTCAATCCTCTCCTTCCCTCATCAGAGGCCCGTGCTTCATCCATATATCTGCGCCTCCCTTCCCCCGACCCGTCTCTCACACTCTGCAGTTTCTTTGTGTCCATCTCTTTGCCCTTCACTTGACATACATAAATCAATCAGTCAGTCCAATTTCATTCAAAGCAAAGCCTGATGGATTTGCTTCTGAGCCACCGTCCTGATAAAGTAACAGTATCCAGAGTGTAATTATGTTCTGAATTAGATGATGCGATTATGTGACCATGGATTCGATTTTGCGTCATTTTCACTAATCGCACACACACACACAGAGAAAATATGAGTACATACGATCGGATACGTGGCATTCGGAAATGCGAACATGCAGCTCAGACTCGGAAATGGAGTAAACACGATTGTTTTTATCCTGGATTTGCTGAACAAGAACCGAACGCACTACTCCATACACAGCCCGACTAAACAGTGAAAGGGTGTTTTCACTGCTTTGACACTAAATTTTAATCAATCCAGTTAAACTAAATTTGTTCACGCAACAATGTTTGCATTCTTTGTTTTTATTGACATAAGCTTTGTGTTTTCAAATGGATGGCAGTTCGTAGTCATAGTTTATCTTATTTGTTAAACAACTCATTCATATATTCACGTCTTTAGTTGAAATTTCTGTACAAACAGGCAGAAATCTTGCCTTTAAATTTCCGGAACATGCTTTCTGAATTTTGGACGTTGGCTGGTTCTTAAGAAACACACACACACAAAAAAACCCCAAGAAACACCTGACGCAGGAATTGAGACATGCATCTGGACCTTCAGTTGATGCATGCTCACTGAAGCCTCATCAGAAATGGTCTCAGTGGAAATGTAGGTGTTAAGAATCCATTCTTTGGGAAGGGAAAAAGGCAGAAATCCTGAGGAATACCAAATTACACAAGAAATAGACTGAAATTCTTTGGTTCAGATTGTTGTCAGTATGTACAACAGCGAGTGTCTACAGCCATCTGTGAAACACAGTGGAGGCTCTGTGATGGTTTGGGGCTGCAGTTCAGCCAGTGGTGTTGGAGATCATGTCAAAAGTGATGGAATCATGAATGCAGGAAAATACTTGCAAAGTAAGAAAAAAGCCTGGTTTGCAACCACTTCATTTTTCAACATCATTCAAATAAATTCAATTCAATTTTATTTATATAGCGCCAAATCATGACAAACAGTCGCCTCAAGGTGCTTAAAATAATTATCCCAAACACACTGCCTCTGCAGTAAAAGCATTTACTACCTTTTCATGTTTGTTTGCACGTTTCAGTAAATTTCTGCACCTATTTCCCATTTTCACAGCAAATTATAAAGACATGGCTCAAGACTTTTGCACAGCACTGTGTTTAATAGTTTGGGACTTTATTGTGTTACGTTGAAAAAGAAATGCTTTTATTTTATTTTTTTATTACTTTCTATTCAAAGATGATTCTTAGTTTTTATTTTTATCAGGTCCAAGTAATCCCAAAGAAGAGAAGTTAAAAATGCATCCCGAACACGAGCTCAGGTCTCAGGAGGATGGGGTGAGAGGCAGGGTACACTGTGGACAGGTCACCAGTCTATTACAAGGAGACAGACAACCATTCACACTCACACCTACAGCCAGTGCAGAACCAGCAATTAACCTAACATGCATCCAACTGTGAACTGTGGGAGGAAGCCGGAGCACCTGGAGAGAACCCATGCACCCTGGATCAGGATAAACATGGAAACGCCACACAAAAAAGCCCCCAGCCCACCAGCAGTTCTGAAGCCAGGACCTCCTTGCTGTGGGACCACCGTGCTAACCACTGCACCACCGTGCAATCAGCCACTCGGTATTATATTCATAATTTAAAAATAAAATCTTTGCGATCCAGATATTCCACAGTGGCGCTTGATTCACGTCATGATTAGGTGTATAGAAAATGATCTTGAGCTCTGGTGGTTGAATTTTCTCTACCACATGACAGACCTGAATCTACCACTCAGAAAACAAAACTATTTATTCATTTTTCAGCAGTGTTTGGACGTTTTAACGTTTAGCTCTTTTTCAGTAACATGATAACACAAAAGTACTGCCGGTTCGTTCACAGTGACACCGGAGAACTGATAACTCAAACAAGCCACGCCTGAATCTTAACACTTTCTCTCAAACATAGGGCTGATAACTGATCAATAACTGCCAGACTCGATCAGTCACTGTCCCCCAGCCTCGCCCAACTAACCACTCTGTCGCTGTTTCAGACCCAGCTGCATCAGCTCCAGGGGTGATTTGTCCTCCAGTGCCTCTGTCATTTGTCTTTAGATTTCCCTTCCATCTGATAGCTCCAATCTTTTCAAATGCCCTTTCCACATGCCCTTATACCCCCCTTAGTGATTTATACTTGTCTCCGGTTGTCAGCAAGGGCACTACAAGTCCGCGCTCATTTGCACAAAAGTCATTTAGTCTCATTTTCGTATTTTTATTTTGAAGAAAATAAGCAGCGTGGCACTCGGGGTGACACAGTCCCACGTGTATCCAAAGTTCTTTAATCATGCTGCTTCAGAAAACTGCCTAGATGCAGGAGTGTGTGGATGAGAGTGAGTCACTCCACTTTTTCAATCTACTTGAAAATGCAGCTTTATCAAAATAATTAGGAGAACTTAATCAAGTTGTAAATGAGAAGTTTTTTTAAATTAAACTGCTTCCTGTTTCATGGGAAATTGTGGCTCAAGCCTTATATAGCACATGCCTGTCTCCTTTCTTCACATTTTTTACATCATTTGTTTTTTGTTGTTTTTTAAAAATTTTTTCTTCATTTTCTCGTTTTACTCTCAACGCTTCCCTCTACAGGCAATTCACATGTGCAGTGAACTGTGAAGGAAACAATTTGTATCCTCATTCTCAAATACATCCATGCCCATTTACACACACAAGCATACATGCATTCTGTAAAGACAAAAAGTCATTATTATGCACGAACAGGCAGCATCTCGTCTGCACAGATGTCATTACCATGCATTTAAAAACTGCTTGTCAGGGCAGGATAGAGAGCTGTCACAGTGCTAGATGTGAAGTTGCTCTGCTGTTTAAGGCATATATATATATATTAATTGCAACACCAAAGATCAAACAGCTGTAATCTGCAAGTGTACACATCATAGACACTCATGGCTCAGCTTTTCCAAATATGCATGCATAAACACAGATCAATAATCTATACCGTGCCGGCTGGTTTGATGATGGAAAGGTTAGCGTCTTTATCTGGAGCCACAGCTGACTTGTGATTGACAGAACCCAGAAAATGCAGGAAATCCACAGTGAAAAGAAGCAGGCAGGAAAAAGCGAATGTAAAGTTATCTCATCTGTCAGGATGGACGACAGTTTAATTGCATAATTATGTAATAATAATATATGTTTGAGACACATTCAAATGGCAAAAAATTAGGAAAAACTATCTATCTATCTATCTATCTATCTATCTATCTATCTATCTATCTATCTATCTATCTATCTATCTATCTACAGAATGGTATAATTAGTAAAACAGAGCAGTCCGTATTATGGAAAGAAAAAAAGAGAAGAAAGGATGACATCATGAGACAGACAGACTGACAGAAGTCTCTGGAGAGCAGACTAGGAGGAAAGGGGAAAGAGAAAAACAAAAGGGAGGCAACAACAACAGGTGTGTGTGGGTGTGTGTGTGTGTGCGTGTGTGTGTGTGTGTGAGAGAGAGAGAGAGAGAAAATACATACATTAGAAACTGTATTATCCTTTTGAAACACATGAAAACCGTTGCTTTTCATTTCCAATTGGGATCTGGTGCTCTCTATATTGATTTTATTATAATGTATATCTCGTGTCTCGGTTTTTTTTTTTTTTTAAGAAAAAAAAAGTTGTCTTGTTCCCGTCAAACATTTCGGCCAAGGCTCTGCAACTCGTCCGAGCATAAATTTCAAAGAGGGTTGTGATTAGAAATTGGTGCGCCATTGGTACGTCATTAGGCAAGACTGTGCCCTCCGACACAGCAGATGGCAGCATGCGCCAGCTGATTGGTTTAAAAAAAAAAAGATACGAAGAAGACAGATAAGCGGAAGAGACGTGGCACATAAACAGAAGGAGGAAGGAACTAGTTTCACCGATGACAACCTCTGGAGCCGCCTTCCATGTGAATTAAACAAGGAAGTTTAAATGATAGGGCTACAACATCACCTAAAACGAAAAGGACTCGATTAATGTCAGTCTGACAGGTAACATCAGTAATTATCGTCTCCGTCGGGACTTCATCAACTCCAGCAGCTAGCTACTTAGCTCGATAACGGAACTTCCAGCTGAGCTAGCAGCTAGCTGTTGTTACCTCGGGGAAATGTTGGAAGTAAGCTGTCACCGGGTGCTACAGCTGACAAGACGGGTTATTTGGTATTTAAAAAGACGTCGAAACTGAACAGATGGATTTTTTAAATAACTCGTGGCAAGTTCGCACATCCAAACACTGTGTGCAACAATTTCAGACGAAGAAGTAAAAATCGTGTCAGTAAATTGAAAGAGTAATATTAGTGGTGTCTACGGCTTTGTATCATATTTGAATTATAGCGTGTTAACGCAAGTGATTTGAAATCCCAGGCCTTTAACAGCAGTGCAATATCCAAAGGGTGCTGAGGTCATTTGTCCATCAGCTGACTGGGACTTGACAACAGGGCGACGTCAGTAAAGTCGGCATGAAGTTACGCATGCAGCCTTTTAGGCCTTTGTACTTATCACCAAGCTAAGACAAAATCCTCAGAAAACATCACTTATATTTAATCAACTCCAAGTTAAAGAAAAGCTAAAGTCATGTTAACTCTAGTTCCAACGATAGTAACATCCTAGTAGTGTATGCAATTTTATATGAAGTATTGTGATATATCAGGATATGATGTGTTCTTTGGAGGAATCTGTAAAGAATGACTGTTTGGCTAAAACAGAAAATTAAATTCAGCTATATTTGTGCACACTGATATAGAAAAGTAAATAGTTTAGCTATTGTATAAATGTATATCAAATGTATATCATCGCATAGTGGTTTCCTAGTTTTGAGGGTTACATTTGCCTAATCAGCAAAAGATCCCCAATTCGTACACAAATCTATTGGGGAGGTCACATCAGGAAGGGCAGCAAAAAGATTTGCCAAACCAAATGTGTTCACTGTGGCGACTCCTTATGGATAAGTGAAGAGCAGAGAGTAGCTTTTTATATCATCACATGCTGTTTTCATGTTGCTGTTTACGGACATCAACATGTTTCTAAACTATAAATTTTGATTTGCATCAAAACCATTGAATAGTTTTCATCCCACATGTTGCATATTTATGATTATCTGCAGCACAACAGAGCTCTGAGGTTCAGACCCTGCTTGTGACTTTTTAATTCAGCATATAAAAGAAATCGGGAGGCTTTCTACACCCAAAGTGGTTACAAGCGAAAATTTGGTTATCTTAGGACGTTTCTGGCTGTTAGGACAATGTTAACAGATATAGTTTTGTCTTTTTCTGCCTCTAAGCTGTATTTTAAGAGTGACTGGCCTCTCATGTTCTTCGTGTTTGTAGTTTCTGATCATAGTAACATTTGTTTGTTCTCAACAGAGCGCAGGTGGCCATGGGTCTCTGCAAGTGTCCAAAAAGAAAAGTGACCAATTTATTCTGCTTCGAACACCGTGTAAATGTGTGTGAGCATTGCCTCGTCTCCAACCACAACAAGGTTAGTGGGTGAACACATATTTGTACAACATTTTTGTACAAAACTCACCTATTAACATTCTGTGTTTCAACATTTTCTCCTTCAGTGCATCGTGCAGTCATATCTGCAGTGGCTTCAGGACAGTGATTACAATCCCAGCTGTACTCTTTGCAATATTCCGCTGACTGCACAGGACACTGTCAGACTGATCTGCTACGGTGAGATTCAAGTTTCTTTTCCCGTTCAAGTCAGCAGTTAGTTGTAAGCGGAACAGCACAGATTAATGGAATTTTGTTTGTTGTGCTTATAGCTTAAATAAAATAAGTAAGAGCCTGAGGCTGTTCCTGCAATGTGAAATTGATTTTCTTTTTTCCCACAGATGTGTTTCACTGGTCATGTCTTAATAACTTGGCATCTCGGCTGCCCCTCCATACGGCCCCAGCGGGATACCAGTGTCCCACCTGTCAGGGTCCAGTTTTCCCCCCTACCAACATGGCCAGCCCAGTTGCTGATGTGCTGAAAGAACAGCTGTCATCTGTTAACTGGGCTAGAGCTGGTTTGGGGCTGCCACTGGTAAGTCTTCCAGTTTTCCTGAAAATTAATCAATCGGAAAAAACACACACACTCATTCTGTTCATTTGTATTTAAAAAATCAAGTTTACATATGTCATGCTCTAAGATTATGAAACAAGTGATGTTTGACAATCAGATTGAAGAGCCTATCGGGGTCCTCGAAGAGACTGCAGCTAACGATGTCACTGATTATACAGACTGGTCAACATTTGATGGTGAGCCTTATTTATTTAGTTATACAAAAAGATTTGGTTAAGTGTTTTAATTTGTAGTAATAGTAGTAAAAATCAGGTCAGAGAATCACACTCTTTTTGTCTGTTTTGTTTCCACAGCACAAGAACAAAGCAACATGTACCCCAGCCATTCTTACACCAGCAGCCTCAACCCTCCATCTAATTACATCTCACCTCCAGCACAGGGAGAAATTGGAGGTCCTCATAAAAATGGGGATCCAAATATGCAGGAACACTCTGTGATCAACTTTACTACTGCCACTACCCGTGACACTATTACACTACATACAGGTATAGTGATTAGAAAGCCCTCCGAATCTGCTCCTTCGCTCTGCTAAGTTAGGCTACATTCACACTGCAGCCTGAAGTGACACAATTCAGATTTTTTTGCCCTCATGCGACCTGTATCCGATCTTTTCATGACAGTCTGAACAACACAGATCCGATTTTTTTCAAATGCGACCCAGGCCACTTGGATATGTGGTACTAAAACCAATACATATCCGATCTTTTCAAATGCGACCTCAGTCTGTACGGACGCGCCGCATTGATCCGACCTGCACGTCATTGATACTCGACAAACGTCACTATTCTGCGTCCCGTGTTATAGGGACGCGTGAAGGAAAACAAGCTTATTTTAGTTAAATTAAAAAAAACAAGCTTACTTCCGCATTCAGCACGCTCGCTACGTGTGACTTAATCGCATACTCTTCTGCGCATGCAGGACACTTTCAGGTTCGTCTGCAGTTCACACACAGATCACGTCCAAGTCGCATATATTTGGAAATGTGAACAAACACGCAAAAAAAATCAGATTTCTCAAAAAATCGGAATTGGGTCACTTCATGCTGCAGTGTTTACGTAGCCTTAGATTTCTTGAAGCCTCCCTCCATCCCTTTTCTCCAAACAAAGCCAAGCTTACAAACAGCAGTCTTATAAACTCCAATTCTACTGGCAAAATAAAATGTATGAAAACATTTTTACTTGTGCACAAATCTAAACAGTCTTATCAGGTCATGTGTGCAGACTGTAAAAATAAAAAACTGAGCATTCATTACATGTTGCATTAAAAAATGTTTTGACAGGATGATACTTAAGTCCTTCCACCCTCATGTGGTTGTCTTCCAATTTTACTCTCCCCCCCACCTCAACTCCAGGTTGTCCCCCAAGTCAAAGTGATGAGCCAATATATCTGTATACAGAAAACATTCAAGATTATGGTGGTCACAGTCTAGTGATGTTGTGGAGCAGTGCGTCCATCAACCTTGATGTCCAAATTGGGCCAAGAAATTGAAATTTATGAAATTGGGCCAAGATGCATGCCTGTTATTTCTCCCCTATTTGTCTCTGTGCCCTCAGGGACAGCCATGACAGCAGCTGGAGGACATGTCATAAATTTCTGCTGTCAAAACTCTGTCCATCCATTTTCTTCTGGTTATCCAACTCAGGGTCATGTGAGGGGGCTGGAGTCAGGACAAACGCAGAGAAATGCTCACATTCACACCTATGGCCAGTTTAGACTCACCAATTAACCAGAATACCCGGAGGGAACCTGTACAGACACAGGGAGAACATGCAAATGCCGCTCAGAAAGGTTTCAGCTAGCTGATGGATTCAAGCCCAGGATGGAAATTTTGGGCACTGTTAAGAGATTTGTTATGGGCTATGTTTTTCCCCAAGACTGTTAAAATGCCAAACTTTGAACCTTTCTCGCTGTGTGACTGTAGAACCAAAAATGTGGGGACAAAAATGTCACCGTAATTCTTTCACTTCAGTCAAATTTCATTTGGGACAGCCAAAAAATCACAAGGAATAGATGGCTTCAGCCTCAGTCTCCTCTGAAATTGTTTCAGTTGTTTAAATTAATCTTTAGCTCATTGTGCTACCTGTGCACTCAGCTTCACATTACTAGAATCAAGTGTAAACGATTTTGAGCTGTAAGAAATGGCATCAGTGCTTTGATTCAATTTAACTGCCTCCTCTTGCGATTCCCACATTTGCAAAATGTGCTTCATTTAGTGAGAATGTTTCCATTATATACAAAAAAAAGTCAAATGGTATGTAACTAGGTGAAAATTGTTGAAGGTTTTGCCAAAGGAATGATTTCAGTAAATGAGTTGTGGACACCTGGCATTTAGTCAGCAGAAGTGGTTTCAGAAAACTCTAAAATGCAGATTTGTAGCCTGAAATAAAATAACTGGTTTTGTGTCTCTTTAAAACATGTAATATACATTGTTGCCCGATTTACTAAAACAAGGTTGGTTTTTTTTGTTTTTTGTTTTTCCTCCCCCTCCAGCGTCCTCACCGAGAAAGGTATATGACACGCGGGACGTCGGTCACAGCTCTGTCACACAGATCGACTTTGATGACGACAAATACCGGCGGCGACCAGCATTAAGTTGGTTTGCTCAGATACTCAAGTTAGTATTATATGATGCAGCATTTTTGGAATCAAGACCTCTTTAATTGCTATGACAGAAAGTAATGTGAGAATGTTCTGATCATTTTAGAAACCGCACCGGTGGAAAGCGGACTTCTCTCTCCTGGAAACAGCGCGTCTTTGTGCTCCTGTTGATTGGAGTTCTGGGATTCTTTACTTTGATAATTATCATGGCTAAACTTGGACGTGCCTCGGCTGGCTCAGACCCAAATTTAGATCCTCTTCTTAACCCCAACATCCGTGTGGGAAAAAACTGATAACAAGCAATGATCCCAACGTATGCCTGTGTAGAAATGAGCTGAAATGGGACTCTCGATATATGGTTAGCTCACCAGAGGGAGCTGTTTACCCACTGGGAAGAGGCTCTACTTTAGCGTGCAGGCAATTCCTGACATCTCTGTTACACAAGGCAGCAGAAACATGCTAGGGTCTTTCAAAAACCATATACAGGTACATCTCTAACATTCAGGAGCTTTCCTGGGAACCAGGCAAGGCTATGCACAAGCTTAAAACATGACCAAGGCTTGGTGTGGATTTGGTAACTGTTGCTGTGATAAAAAGGGGCAGTATTTATATATTATTCATCAGTGATTATTCTTTTTCAAGTTCATTATAAACTAAACTCCGTAGATGTTGAAAGAACATTTTGTGCTGGCAGATGTCACAATGGAAAAAATCAAATCAGCAGCATTCACCCAGATTCACCCACTGCATCCAGTTTCAGATTTGTGGCCCTCATAACTGGAGCTGTACACCACACATAACTATAAGTATCTGCATTACTTCTAAAAATTGAGTGGTTTGCTTTTAGATTTGCCATACAAACTGTGTACATTTTCCTGATGTTTCTGACTGGCCATTAAATGGGAATCTTCCAGAAATGTTTTTTTTTTCTTTAAAAAAGGTGACTATTTTCTTCTGCTGTGCACAGCGACACCCATAAGTGAGTTGTGTTTGAAATGCCATTTGTGTCGTTTCAACAGGAATATGCTATATTGCACTTTCTGGTTTCATATATTAAACAAATTTGTTATTTTATTGCCCAGTTTTAATGAAGCAGCTGCTGGCAGCAGACCCACGTCAGATCCCACATAAGTGAAAACATTTCTGGATGATTTCTCGAGTGTTCAAAGAGGAAGAAAATCTGCTGTCACTGCTGCTGATAGCAAGTAACTGTGCATCTTCTACAGTATCTCACTGTAATAACGCACTACATCTAGAGTACATCTGACATAATAAATGTTGACTTTTAAAGGTTTGGGAGTTTGGGTCTTATTTCAGGAGGTGTGAAGTAAAACTGCTTTGCATCCACTGATGCTCCATCTGAGAAACCTGGCTCTGTAAAACTACAGTGCAGTGTGGTAAATACATGTTAATTATACGGTAATAGGTTTGACTGCATGTTCATACGAGCAGGATTAAAAATGCTATCACTATAAATTTAATCCTGCTCGTATGAACATGCAGTCAAACCTATTACCGTATAATTAACATGT
>VUQK01000118.1:6778-17215 GCA_015106715.1 Bujurquina vittata | reverse complement strand
GGTCTGAAAAGTAAGTGGTACTAAAAAGAAACTGCTGTAACTATTACTGTAACAACTGCTTGCATGAGCGCAGGAAGACTTCAGAAAACGCTGTGTGAACACACTGTTTGCTGAGCCATCCACAAATGCAGGTCAAAGCTCCATCAGGCAAACAGAAACGCTGCCATCTGCTCTGGGACAAAGCTCATTTAAAATGGACTGAGGCAAAGCAGAAAGTGTTCTCAGGTCAGATGAATCAGTGCTGAAAGGCATCTGTAGCTTATGCTTCCAGCTACGCGGCATCCCTTTCAGAGAAGACTTTGCAGCACTGAACCGCACACTGCATCTCCTCCACAGCGAGATCCGGCACCGTGTGGCAGCCTGTCCTGTAGCTCTGCAGTTTCTTTATTTCTTTATTTATTCTGTGCCTCTTTTACCACTGTGTGTGTGTCTTTTGTGTGTCCCATGGATATGGATTGTACTTGTTTACTCTGTCCCGGGCTGTGTGGCCAGCGTTTTGGGTTTTATTCTTTGAGGTTCTGCTTTCACTGAGTTCTCTGCTGTGTTTGTTATTCGTCTTACTTCCTGTCTTATTAGTGGTTATTGTTTACATTTGGAGTCCCCTGTCCCCCTGTTTCCCCTGTGTTTTTATGACTGTTATGTCTCCGGTCATGCCATCAGTAACCCACCCTTCATGTTTAAGTTCAGTCCAGGGGTCCTGCAGTTTGGGTCCAGCATCACCTCCATGGCATATTGAAGGGGAGAGCTACTCTGTGCTGGCGCAGCGCACCCCATTTCGGCCTCATTCATATGAGTCGTATGCTTTGTTTTGTTTCTGTTGTTTTCAGAGCACTACACCCCTGTACAGCTTAGTATAGTTTGTATCATTTATACAGCTACTTTCATTGCTTTGATTTATTGTGCATATCAACTTGCTGGATGACCTCATTTCCTTCAGGATCAATAAAGTATCCGTCCTTCCATCCAAGAGTCCAGGTGCTGATCTGGTCTCTCTGCAGTCCAGAGCTCTTACAAACTGGAAACATTTGGCTCATCATAAAACCAAAAAAAAAAAAGATGTGACAAAGCAGACCCGGGACTGTGGAGGAACTAGAACCCTCTACCAGATAAGAATGGGGCACTGCCAAAGTCCAGCAGCTGCTCCCCTCAGTTCACAGATGATTAGACTGTTGATGGAGGAGGAAACGCTGCCAAGGGGTTCAGGGGGGGTTTTAACAGTATGACTGTTGCTTTCCTTCTTTTCATCGCCCGTTCTGTAAATCACTGGAAACATATTTTATAAAGAACCTTAGATCTCTTGGTTTATTCCGTTGTTTGATTTTTGTCTTGTTCAGTTGTAGAGATATCAATTTTTTAATTTTCCTTTAGCTTCTTGGCCCGTTTTAGAGCCACAAACTCAATGATGTAAAAAAGTGAAATGGATCCAAATAAGAAGAACTGTCGAGTGAGGAGGACGGGGCACTTTTGGAGGGTGTACAAGGACTGAAGCACTTCTTTGCTTTGTCTGTGTTGACGTTGGGGGCAGCACGGTGGCGTGGTGGTTGGCACTGTTCAAATCCACCTTGGCTGGACTAGTTCTGTTCTGTAACGAGTTTGCATGTTCTCCCCGTGTTTGTGTGGAATTTCCTCCCGTTTCCTCGCACAGTCCGAAAGCATGCACTTACAGTAGTGGGCTTAGGTTAGTTGGTGAGTCTAAATTGCCCATAGGTGATAATGATCGCCTGTCTCTGATGGGTTGGTGACCTGTACCCCACCTCTCACCCTATGACAGCTGGGATAGGCTCCGCCCCAGCCCCTGCCCGGCAATGGAAGAGGAAGAAAATGGATGGATGGATGGATGTTGACAGCTTGGACGCTTATCAGAGCATCAGGATTGTAGAGACAGTGTTGTGTTTTGTTTGTCCTCTCTCCCATTGGACGAGGGGAATTGTGCATGGTTAAATTGTATGACTCCCCCTCCCTCCCCCACCATCACAGATATAAGGGGTATGAACAGGACGAAGGCTTGTGTTAAGCTCAAGAACTGTGGAGGTTCCACAACGGGATCTGCAGCTGAGAGGCTTCTCTCCACGTCAGTCCAGGCCGAAGAAAAGGACTAAAAATGTAACAGCAGAGTGGACAGATACTGACACCGGTTCTCATCATGTGGCAGAGATGAATGCAGGGTTGTGGAAACCTGGCCCTTTATGGTCAGTGCTGATAGAAAAAAAGCACCAGAGTGGAAGACAAATGTCTGAGCTCACAAGTTTACAGCCGATGCTAGGTAAGTTAGCACGGTGCTAATTTGTCACCAACATTACCCGTTAGAAGCTTTGCACTGTGATCATTAAATACCATATGCTATTATTACCTATGCATGCATTCATTTATTTATCAAAAAAAAAATGGGAAATACAATCAGCAAACTGACAAGTTCAGATTATTAATGACTTCAAACTGCTCGTGTCCTTTGCTTTCATGACAGTCTTACTGAGTTTTTGCGGTCCAATTGTCAGTCTGTTGAGGTAATTGAAAGAAATCTCAGCCCCCACCTTTTCCCTCAGGTTTGATTGGCCTTTCAACATGTGGTCCGGCCTTTCTGTCAGCAGCTCAGTGGGGTTAAACTCCAGTGACCCCCCTCTTCATTATAGTACAGATGCACTGGTTCTTATAGCACTTTGCTACACCACATCAGCACTCAATTTTTAAAATCCTTCTCCTCACATACAAGGCTTTGAATAATCAGGCCCCATCTTATCTCAAAGACCTCATAGTACCGTATCGCCCCAATAGAGCACTGCTGGATTACTTGTGGTTCCAGAGTCTTCAGCTTTCAGTTCCCCTCTTCTGGGGAACCAGGGAGACAGACAGCCTCTCTATTTTTAGGCGTAAAGCTTTCCTTTATGATCACGCTTATCGTTAGGGCTGGACCAGGTGACCCTGAACCCTCCTTTAGTTATGCTGCTCTAGGCCCAGAAGATGACTGCCGTTCCCTGAGCCTGGTTCTGCTGGAGGTTTCTTCCTCTCTTCCTTCCCGCTGTCACCAAGTGCTGCTCACAGGGTTAAAGGGTTATCTAAATAAAAATGAGTTGGATTCAAAGCCCTTTATGCACCATGTCTCTTTCAGCCATTCACTCACAAACGTTCTCCCTCTGAGTGCTTTCTATTTAACACACACTCCAGTGACCGCATTGGGGTTGATTCTGTATTCAGTATGTTGCTCAAGGGTACTTTACCATGCAAGCTGGAGCAATCAGGAATAGAACCACCAACCTTCTGATTAGTAGATGACCTGCTCCGTGACCTGCTGAGCTCCAGCCACCCCCACAGTAAAGAAAGCAGTGATAATGAGCGCAGTGACTGCTCACTCATCTGTGCGTCCTTCTCTCAGAGGTCGGAGCTGTGCTCGGTTCACCTTCTTTGTTCCATCCATTTGATTCCTTTTTTCTTCTTCACAAATCTCCCACTTTTCCTTCCCCTCGTCATTCTTCCTCACTCTCACAAATGCTCCTCTGACACGCCAAACACCCCAAAGCGGGATGAATCTGTCCTAAACACATTTTTGGAATTCTCTTCTGTCCAAGCCCTCTGTTGTTTTCCTCCTCATCATCATCTTCATTGCTTTCTGTGAATGGCCAGTCTCACATGCAGCATTTTCTTTGCAATTCAGCCTTAAAGGTCTTTTCAGACAAAAACAAACTGATGCTCCAAACTCTCACTAGCAGAGTTTATTTTAGCCTTTTAAATCTGTCGCGGTAACGAGCCTTTTGCCAGTGTTTTGAAGCTCTAATATTGTTAAAGTTTGCTTACATTCTTGGTTCATTGTAGGTTTTGCGCTTTAGAAATTTTCCTTAGTGTTTCACTTTTGAGTATTTAGTGCGCTTGCCTCCCTGTGTGTGAGGTCATTTCCTGTTTTCTTCTGCTAGGTCTTGTCTCGTGTGCATTGTGTTTAGTTTTTCTTCTTTGTCTCATTAATTTGATTCTCTTCACCCGTGTCCTGTTTTCCATCAATACATCCATTCTCTTCCACCTATCCTGTTCAGGGTCGCAGGGAGGCTGGAGCCTATCCCAGCTGACATAAGGTGAAAGGCGGGGTACACCATGCACAGGTCGCCAGCCTGTCGCAGGGCCAACACAGAGCGACAGACAACCATTCACGCTCACACGCACACCTATGAGCACCCAAAATCACCCATTAACCTAACCCCAGTAACTGCATGTCTTTGGACTGTGGGAGGAAACCGGAGAACCTGGAGAACCCACACAGATACAGGGAGAACATGCAAACTCCACACAGAAAGACCCGAGCCAAGGTTGTGTTTTCTTTTTCACATCACTGCACATTGGTAACATGAAGATCGATAGGAAAGATGGAAACTAAGGAATTCGTGAAGTCCAAAATGTTCAAACTGAGTTGAACGTGTTAATGAGCTAATTGCTGCCTGCAGTTGCTTTTTAAATGAGCCTTCCTATTGTGAGAGACAGAGCAATACAAATGAAGAACTGAGGGAGGAAGATTAAAGAAACCAAGCAGACCTCAGAACAGCAGCTGAATCATAATGAAACTTCCAGAAAGCACTTTGTCTCCAGTGTGTTGTGAGCACAGCAGTGTGTAGTGTGGAGATGGAAATTAAAACCTGGTGGCAATAAGGCGACTTTATGTGGTGAACTTTAGGTCAGAGTCCATAATTACTCCGGGATTTCTGGCTTCATTTAAAGATCAGTGAAATACAAGAAAGGGCAGCAAATGTTAATTTCAGCTTCTTATACTTTTTGTTTGTAACTGTTTTAGCAAACTTGAAAATTAGCATCAAACAGCAGTTAAATAGTTAACTTTCTATGACCCAAGATGTATATTCATACTGTTGTGATGTTTTGAACCCGTCTCCTAACCTGGGAGTACCGGTGGAGGGGGTTTGGCTGTAAAAGCATTATTAGATACTTTATCCCACCTTATCAGAAATCTCACAACAAAGGAAACGCTCCAGCTGGTTGGAGAAACCGTGGAAGCATGAAGGCTAATTAGCATCAAACATACTGGAAGGGAATGCATAATACAATGGAGGACATTTTTGGTGGTCACCTGCCTTTGGAGCATTGTAGGCTTTGATTTGATTTTCTTTTTCCACTTCTAATCACTACATTGTAATTTTCTGCAGTAAACTGTGCCTAATACACCGAGAGTAGAAAAACTTCTTGCTGCAGAAGCCTTGATGTTGTGTTTCTGTGCAAAGCCCCACTCAGTCTATTCTATGAAACAGCTCGGCTGCTTGAGGGTCAAAGCAGTAAATACAATAATGCCACATACAGGAAAAGGGTAAAGGGCGAGGCAGCATGTTCAGGCTGCTTCTTTGTGTTCCAGGTCACTTTATAAAAACTACACACTTCTTCAATCAAACCAAGGCTGAAGCTCATGCAAACTGAAGGTCCTTACAAGTCATTCAGGTTCTAAAGCTCACGCTGTGCTTGTCATAGCGCTGCATTTGCTTTTGCGTTGACATCTTTGTAGATGCAAAACTAAAGTCAAACCTTGAACGACCTGCATTGTAATTGTTAAGTCAGTCACTAAATGTTCCCCTTCTTGAATGCCCACCTGTCAGTATTGATCTGTGTTCATACAGCTGTTCAGTCTCATGACGTCATCAAGCAAGCACGTACTGTTTAAGAAGCGACCGATCCCTCCTGCACTGCAATTACTCACCTCATTTCATCCTGAGAGGGGACACAAGTGTCTTAATGATACGATTCATTATTGTATACTTATGCTTGTCCTCTCTGTGGGAATAACTTCCTTTTTATTACTGCCATCTTGTCACATAATGGCGGAGGAAACATTCTCGGTAAACTCTGTGTTCATGAGGTTATGGCATGAGGTCCGTTGCCTTGGTTGTTCTGGTTACTGAGCGATAACTACCAAGTTTAAAAGACATGAAAAGTTACTATAAGGAGGTTGAAACAGCAAAAGGTTAACAGGAGGCCCTGGTTCATGTCCCACTCTAAGTTTGAGTTTTGCACTTTTTTATTTGTCACATGTTTGTTTATTTGTGAAGGAAGGACTCTTAAAACGCTTTAGTTCTTTAAAAAATATCATATATTAAAGATTAAGAAGAAATACTTGTACATGGGCAATCTTGTTCAGGAGACCACGGACCATCCCCGCAGGTGGCTGTGACTCCCCTCACCAAGCGAGCAGAGATCCCAGGCTCAACATAACACTTTATACTGCAGGCAGTCAGATGGAGAGAGGCACGCTTTAGACTTGGCCTTCTCAGATCGGTGCACAGGCTGATGATCATTCCAATCTTCCAGAAGCAGAGGTGCCGTGATGTCTCTCATCAACTTTCACCTGCATACGAGCAGTTTTGGTGAACTATCAGAGACATACGTGCATTACTTATTCTCCCAAAGCTGTGGAGGCTCAATAACAAGACCAATATATCTCTAAATGAAAACTACTCTGGGGACTACCAGTCTCCCCTCTGTCTGTCCTCTGCTCCTCTGTCCAATTGAACTATTCAATCTACTGCTTCAACCACTATTTAGTTATTTGAATGCAATCATTATTTGATCATTCAACAGCTGATTAATCAATATTTGATTTTCATTTGATTAAATAATTATTCAGTCCAACCATGAAGTTATC
Source organism: Bujurquina vittata (assembly GCA_015106715.1). NCBI lineage: Eukaryota > Metazoa > Chordata > Actinopteri > Cichliformes > Cichlidae > Bujurquina > Bujurquina vittata. The sequence continues at coordinate 10,593 of VUQK01000118.1, read as the reverse complement.
AATTAATCAACTGCTATTTAGAACTTTGAGTCAACTGCTAATTATTAATTTAATTATTAATTTGACCATTTGATTTATTCACCATTTATTTAATCATTTAATCGATTCATTACTTAATCAGTTCTTGCAATTTTACCTCAATGCTTCATAATTTTGTTCAAAGATTAACATTAAGGCCCAACAACAATCCACTGCTTAGGTTTAGAGCCCTGAAAGCTACTTGGTTGGTGTTACGGCCCAGAAGGCCTGTGTTTTCTGTGCGTGGATCCTGCTCTGTCTCAAAAATGGCGCAAATTAGTCCTGCGGCATGACGCAGTCTGTGCGTAAAGGCCTTAAAGGTGATGGAGGAGGAGGAAACTAGTGGTGGGCAACGCGAGGCTTTGAGAAACACTGAAGCGTTTGTGCCGGATTGATCTGAAACCCGTCTCCATAGTGACACCTGCTGGACAATCCGGTTATCGCCACATCTTGATAATACTGTTCAATGATGCTGGGAAACAGACGCACCCTGCACAATCCAAACAAATCTACTGATTATAACCTGACCATCAATAATTGCGATCAACACATGTTTTGGAGAAACAAGGAGACCGTTAAGGACAGCGAGCTGTGACTGTAGGGGACAGAGCGCTTCAATAAACATTCGTGAGGCCGTTTCAGTTGCTTAGTAATTATTTTTATTTATTTCCAGCAGCAACCTCCTGGGCTGTGGAGTGTGTGGGAGGACACTGAGCTGAGGGTGGATGCAGGTCAGACTTTGGGAAGTTCCCCTCGTGTCTCTGAAGATGAATAGATGTCATTTCAGTTCATTGATCCACTTTTTACCGAAAGAAATCGTTCTTCACCGAGCTGAATGATGAGTTATACGTGCGTGTGTCTGTAATAAATAGAAACGTTCCGCAATTACAAGGCCCAGCGCCAAAAAAACTGACAGGTTCATAAAAATAAAAAAAGAAAGAAACAGAAGAAGAAATAAATGAATCGTGGCGTCTCGGCCAGCTGGAAACAGCTGGAGAGAAAGGCGCCGCGGTCACGTGACGTAGGTGCTGTGACGCAGCTTTCGTTCCGGAGCACCTGCTCGACCCAGTGTCGAGCTTCTCGTCCCTACCTTTCACCTGTTGGTGACTTTAGCCGGTGAGTAGATTTGATTCTAGCTTCACTTCATGTAACGATGATGCATTTCTTGCAGGATGTTCGTCATTGTTGAAGAAACGACGCGCTTCACTTCCTGGTACATGTTTCTTGCTTTCCTCCGTTGGGATTAAAACGACACATCATTTTGGTTTCCACTATTAAAATAGGATGAATGTGTTAGACATAAATAATCTTAAGTGTGTGTGCAGGCTGTTTTTCAGCAAACAAGGGAACATCCGGCGAACTTTCCTTGCTTGCTGAGGCCTGGACACGAACGTCAGGTGAGCGCTCGGTTACGTTAAATATTAGCCACAGATTGGAGGACGTTCACCTTTAAGGCCTTTACACGCAGACTGCGTCATGTCACAGGACTAATTTGCGCCATTTATTTTTTTTTTTCTGATCAAGTTCGATGTTTCCGATTTTCGGAAGAGAATAAACCGATCTGACCAATCAGAGCGCCGCATTCTGCAACATTTTAGCTCATAGCTGCTCCGGATCAAACTGGCTCACACAAACTTCCTGCTGCTGCTCGGATGAACCCACAATCTCTCTCTTCTCTTCGTTTAGAAACATCGGCTGCAGTTTCACCGGAATTATTAACAGGATCACTATTATACATTTATACCTACAGTAAAGGGGGAAATATGCCTACTTTAGTCGAATATTTTTTCAAAAGTACCATACGAAGAGTCAAAGCCAAATGTATTTCTATACACGTTTAAAAACAACTTCCCAAAGTGCTGCACATTTACAACAATGCTTTCAGACACCGCTTCAGATCTCAGTTGAGGATTTGAAGACCAAGGCTTTTCCCTCTTAAACTTTATCCTCCTGAGAAGCTACGAGAGGAAAGAAGTGTCTCTAATCTTTTTGGTCCTCTAAGGTCTCATATGCACGTCCCCGTGTGATTCTTTGTTCTTGTGCAATTTGGAACAGCAATGATGAACATGCTGTTATTACTTTTAAAGTAGGGAGTGTGTTTATTAAGAATAAATGTTTTATTTTTTTCTGTATTATTAAGATTTTTTTGCTTTTGTTTTCCAAGTGACTGAACACAAAAAAATGTGGTTATTTAATAAAATATACAGACTGATGAAACTATAACTGTAAAAGCTGTTTGGCTGCTCCATTATTCACCGGGGGTCACCACAGGGGGTCGCTCCACAGACACTGGGTGCCTGTCCTGATGCAACCCCACAGGAACTGAGTCAGAAAATATTTCTATGCATTTTCTATATATCTGAAAGGTCAAAGGTCAGCTGCACTCTGACATAATGATTGGAAAAACAGACTAAATGCACCAGGCTGAATTATTTTTTCTGGCTAGAACCCTGGCAGGGTCAGCACCAGAAGATCCGGACTGGCCAAATTTGTCAGGATGGCATTTGGACAACTTCACTTTGCTACTTGCTGTTTATTTATACGGTCATTTATGCACATAGTTGTGCTCACACAGGACAAAAAAGCGTTATATACCATACCGTGAGAAGCAGTTGTGTATAATAATAATAGCCTGAGTGTAAACTGGGCCACTGTTACATTCTACACAGCCAACTCAATCATAAACAACCTAGAATAATACACAATAATACACTTGTTTGTAATTTTTGAATGAGCTCGTGCTTCAGAGCTGGTGAATGACATCTTTTTATATATGCGACATACTTCCCAAAGTCTGATTGAGGCATCGCTGAGGAGGGCACTCATCATCACAGTTTCCTCCTCAGTGATGCTGACACTTACCTGCTGCACACGCATTAAACAACATGACTTTGGTTGTTATTGTAATAACTTATCTGTGATGTGGGTGATTAACTTTTTCATCACCAAATTGTATGGCTTAGTTTTCCTTATAGTTGTGAAAGTATGTCAGGCCTGGTGCCCTGGGGTTTGTCCATAATGTTGATGCAGTGCATGTGTGAAGGCTGCACATATTTGTAGCTTCTGTGCAGCAACATCTATAATTGAAGCATCATCTGCTATAACCCTGCTGTTCTATCAGATTCCATTTTACAGGTCAGACATTAACAGAATACATTTAGATTAAATTACTTCAGTCTTTGCATGACGCTGTGCAGACATGAATAAAGACTACAACCTGACTAGTTTTTGCATGAGACGTTGTGTTTGTAAATTTGACACATTACTGACACGGTTTTTTATTCTCTGGTGTTTTTAGCACAGCGGCAACATGGCGGCTGCAGAGGCAGGTGAGTTCAGTCGGTCTAGTCTGGATGTTTCTCACCGTGTGTGTATTCTGTCATCACTGCATCAGTGTGTTTGTCGCCTATAGTTATGTTTTGGCTTTGTTTATCAGTAGGAAATGTTAGTGTCTGTAAATCCATCTTTTCTTTTTTCAACAGTGACATGCATTTCAAAAAGCAGGATTTCATATGGCACAAATAGTATAATAACAGAAATTCTGTTTGAAAATAAGTATGTATAGTTACATATTTCTATAAATTTATTTCTGTATATAGAAAAAGTGAATTAAAACTGGTAATAGGAGGTGGTTAGTTTGTGATATTACTCATTACTTTGAACTAAATTTACTGCTCTCGTATTGAAGTTTGTGACAAGTGCGTCACATATTGGAATCAGCACTTTACATGTGGCTGGGGAGCAGTTAGCAATTTAAAGCCAACAGGACATCTTTCTCTTATATCTTAATGAGAGTG
>VUQK01000117.1:7400-27011 GCA_015106715.1 Bujurquina vittata | reverse complement strand
TCCGTGCTGTTTTTTTTTTTTTGGGGGGGGGGGGGGGGGGGGTCAAGCTGCCCCAATAAGTCCATCTGCTAAACTATTTATATTGAGCTAAATTATATGAAAGTCACGCTTGAGTTCAATTTATACAAGTTAGAACCTCCATGTTCATCATATTCATCAGAAAGCAATTTGTGCAACACTTGTTTTCACACTCATTTAGTTTAGCCGCCCTCTTTGCTTGGAAAACAGTGTTTCTTTTTGGGTTTTTTTTTTAAACAGCGTATTATGTGGAAATGTCATGTTTCACTCTCACAATCAGTATGCTATCTTATCTCCTTTTTTTCCTCCACAATCTGAGTTGCTTTTACCAAAGGCCCACAACCTCTTGTTGGTTGCTATAGCATTTTCAAGCACCATTCTGCTAAATCCCAACCCCCACATAGACCTGCTCTGCACACTTGTAATAAATTATCCTCAAGTGAAATGACTAAAAATGAGCTGGACCAAAGCTGGACAGGGCCACTTTACTGAATCACACCTCATAAACATTTTCATTTTTGTGTGACTTGACCCCCAAAGCTTTTATACAGTCAACGCATGTGTCTGGGTCTTTCATCACACATGGTCTATAAACCTTGCCAACTCTATGGAGCTACTGTTATTGAAGCTCTTATCTGCCTGCTGATGACTGATGTTATGCAATCACATTTTGCAACCGCAGTAGACAAAACCTGTAGGCGGCTGGATGCATCTCTTGCGGAGCGTCCTCCTCATCCTACAGTGTGAAGTGCAAACATATGGGCCTGGAACGCTAGTGAGGAGAGTCTTGATTTGTTCATTAATTAAATATGTTCCCCAAAAAATGCCCCCTAAAATCACACATTCACAATGCTGCACCACCAAGTTCAGTGGTGAACAAGTGGAAATCTGAATCAACCTCTTTATTCCATGAGCCCCATCTTTGCCAAATTGAATGCAGATTGAAAATAATTTTTCAGCTCTTGACTTCAGCTATTCACCACTCTGAATTGGTTTTGCTACTGTCACATTGCCACACAAATGTAAATAAACACATTTTAGTCTTCAAATGATTGTTCAGCTGTCATTTCAGAGATAATGTCTAATGCGCAGAAATTGCAGTGCTAAGTTACTGTAAATATACTGTAATGCTGAATAAATCCTGACATTCCAACATTATTTTTCATATGCATTAACCAGCACAACTGTTAATAAATAAAAGTGCACCTCTGCAGAAAAAAATGTGGCAGTTATAAGAATTGTATTAAAGGAATTGCTTAATATGCTTAATGCTTAATATATGTGCATATCAATGTCTGCAACAACATCTTTAGCACTCACCTCTTCTTGTGGTTTCCCAGTACAGGACCAGTGCCTGCTGTGTTTTGGCAGGAAATCAATACAGGGGGAAAATCTGTTCTAATCATCTGTACATTTACCATCACAATCAACAATCAAAGCCAAGACCTGAATCTTTATTTGTAGGCCTGAACTGAACAATTTTCCCACTGTGAAAGGCAAGCTAAATTAGAACCCTTGGTTCCTGTTAGTAGCTCTTAATGGCTCTGATTTGTGAACTGCTAAATGAGGTTATGTAAATTGATCCTGAATGTAGGCAGAGGCCCCCAGGTGACAGGTGCAGTCAGCTGAAGGTGGGGGCAGGGATGGTGTCATGCAATGGGGAAAGAGAGTGTAATGTGGTAGGATGTATTTGCATGGCCACAGGGAGACAGATTTACAGACTGAGATTAGATAGATTACCTGGAAAAGTTTAAAAAAAATAGTTAAATTTATTTTCAATGTTACAATATTATTTTCACAAGGCTCTTCAGAGTCACAGCAGGTGACTCGTAATACCAGTAATGGAAAGAAGCAAAGTATATTTGTTTAATCCAAAGTTTGGTACTTGTTTACTTTTCCATGTCTATTTCACTGCATTTTAGAAGCAGCTTTTACTTTATTATTTCTTTTGGACCAATATTCAACATTTATAGATCCAAAACACACAAAGAAATGTGTCTTATTTTAAGCCAGTATATAGACATTAGGTACCATTTCATGCATTTGCATACAGCTTTGAGCTTTCTTTGAAGCATTTATTACAGCACACAGCATATGAATAATTACAGAATAGCATTAACTATAATTCAGTAGTGGGCCAGCCACTTCATTGTTACACCTTGCCGGATATATTGGGTTGGATCCCCTTTTGCCTTCAGAGCTGCTTTAATTCTTCATGGCACAAATTCAACAAGGTATTAGAAAAATTCCTCAGAGATTTTGGCCCATACTGACATGATAGCATCACAAAGCTGCTGCACAGCCATGATGCAAATCTCCCATTCCATCACATCCTAAAGGTGTTTGTTGGATTGAGATCTGTTGACTGTGAAGGACATTTGAGTACAGTGAACTCGCTGTAGTGTTCAAGAAACCAGTTTCACATGATTTTGTGACATAGTGCGTTAAAGGGTTGGACATGGGCAGTAACAAAACTCAGGTAGGCTGTGGTGTTTAAAAAATGCTCAGTTGGTACTAAGGGGCCCAAAGGTTGCCAAGAAAACATCTCCCACATTACATTACCGCCAGCAGCCTGAACTGTTACTGATAACGCAGGATGGATCCTACTTTCCTGTTGTTTTTTAAAACCCTCCCATCCAAATTGGAGCAGAAATCAAGACTCGTCAGACCAGGATGCATTTTTCCAATCTTCTGTTGTTCACTTTTGATGAGCCTCTGTGAATTTGCAGCCTCAGTTCCCTATTCTTAACTGACAGGAATGGCACATGGTGTGCTCTTCTGCTGCTGTACAGATGCTCTTCTGCATACCCTAGTTGGTTGTGCAACAGCTTGTAAGAGTTACTGTTGCCTTCCTATCAATGTGAAGCAGTCAGCATTCTCCTCTCACCCCTGACATCAACTAGGCATGTTCTCCTGGAAAACTGCTACTCACTGGATATTTTCTCTCATTCTCTGTAAACCCTAGAGATGTATGTGTGGGAAAATTCCAGTAGATCAGCAGTTTCTAAAATACTCAGACCAGCTCGTCTGGTACAAACAACCATGCCTTCAAAGTCAATTGAATCGCCTTTCTTCTCCATTCTGATGCTGATGTTGAACCTCAGCAGGTCATCTTGACCATATCTACGTGTCTAAATGCATTGAGTTGCTGCCATGTGAGTGGCTAATTAGATATTTGGTTTAACAACTAGTTGAACAGGTATACCTAACAAAGTGGCTGGTGAGTTTACATCAACCACATCTTCACATCAGAAATTCTCGTTGAGAATGCTGTACATTAAGAAACACACCTATCTTATTGACATTTAAGATGATAAATTGGACAGTTTAATAAATGACATATTTGAACAAACTCATTAAAATTAGCTCCACCTCAGTCAGTTAAAACATTAAAATGCTTAAACTGACTGAGTAAAGCAGTAATATTTGTAAAAAATATTCCAAATTAATAATGGATACTGAGGAGTTATTCAGTTGCATGACTCCTTTTAAATTTGGCACTGTGTTTACATTTTTTGATTGAACAAAATAGGTTTACAATGTTGTACTTTGGAATTGAAATACTTTCATCACCAGCTGTACATTAAGAGCTTCAACTAAAACTGCTGAGGATGCTCAGAAACATTTTGCATCCGCACTACAGCATCACTTTTATTTATGCTTTCTTTATCATTATTCATGACAGATATCTCATGTTAAGTATTAAGGCACCGACGAACACGATTCAGACAGGTTTCCATAGCTCTAACTGAAGATGTAATAACAAGTGAACTATCAACATACAGCCTCTCAGGGAAAGACTGCAGAGTGATTGAAGCACTCTGACTCACCACTCTTCACTTCAGCCATATAGGCTCTGCTGACTACTGTCTCAGCTGCATGAAGGACAATGTAGGTGGACTAAGTTGTCACTGGTGACTTGGGCATACTTTTGTAAGTATGAGACCAGTAGTGAAATGTAACGGGCTTCATTTACTTAAGTACAGTAGTTGTGCAATTTTACATTCCGCTACATTAATTTCATGGCTGTAGCTTTAATTGTGGCCCTAATAGTTCCAGTTTTCTTGTTACAATTACAATATATTTATTCTCCAGTTTTATCTGTTTAGTTACAGTTCAATGTAGGTTCATGACTAAAAACAACTAAACATAATTGAGCAGTTAAATCAATGAAAGAAATGGACTTCACAAAAAAAAATCTCTTGGGTGGCTATAGTTGCACTCAAAGTAATTAAAGTCAAAGTGGAAAACACAAACAGGGTTGTGTATCATGCTCCAGCCCTGTAGTCTGGTTTTTATATGAAAGACTAGTGCTTAGTACACATAAATATTAGTTGGTGACTTAAACATCCGTGCAAATGACTCAGTTGGCTTTACTCAAAATGTGAATAAACTCTCAGTTTTATCCATAATCGTAATTTTGTTCTGACATTTGAGTTGCATTGATTCCACTTTGTAAAAGTTAGTCATGGAGTTCCACAGGGATTTGTGCTAGAGTCAATACTGTTCACCTTATACAAGGCCCATTAGGCATTTTTTAATCTGTAAACACTGTGTAAAACTTTATTGCCACGCTGTCTTTATCTATTATCTTATATCTTATATCAAGACAATCAAACCCATTAAACCATAAGCACGTTGTACAGACAAAAAGTCCTAAATGACCCATCATTTCTTAATTCCTTGTCAAGATTTTTCAATTACTTCCTGCCACTGATCCAAAATCAGTACTGGTGGTAACCAGAAAAAAGAGATCACGTTTGTCCTACAGAATATAAAAATGTGTTCTCTTTTTGTACAAATGCCTTATCGGCCATCTTTAAACTCATCTTCCTGTGGAACCAGCCCCAGATTTATTTCAGAAATCAGAAACCTCCCCTGCTTTTAAAGCCAAGTTTAGAGTTAGGGCTGGCAAAGGTGACTCTTGGATATGCTGCTACATGACCCAGCTGCTAGCAGAACTCCATGATCCACAGAGCACTGCTGCTTCATTTAATTTAATTAATTTTATATTCTCTCTCTCCTGGTGTTTATGCCCGCCCTTTGTTCTTACTCTCTCTGTGCCTTTCTAACGCAGCCTCTTTATCTGCACATTTCTGACCTAAGCTTACTGGTCCACCAAACAGCTCAGCGATTATTGTCTGCTTTCAATACTCATCTTCTCCTCTCAGCCCATTGATTAGAGGGAAATGGCAGCCATCTGTGGGTTTGGTTGTGCTACAGGTCTTGTTAAGGGAGTTCTTTCTCTGCACTGTCACCAAGTGCTTGCTCAGCTGGAGTCATTGGATTTTACTTGATAAAATGCCATGAAAAAACTTAATTTGTGATTTGGTGATGCTTTAAAAAAACTGGATTAAAAATGAATAATGGAAACCATGTGAACATTGATAAAACACCAGACCTCTTGAATTGCCTCATGCATTTAAATGAACCTGTATTAAGCTGATTAAGCAAATGCACAGGTAAGGGCTCGAGTGCTGGTATAGACTTGCATCTTCCTCTTGTGACTGTAGACTAAATGTGGCAGAAACAGCAGTATGCAGCAGTAAAAGCCAGTTAATAACTTTATGAGGATCCTTAACACTTTGTCCATATTATTAATGCTCTTCAAAGTCAGAAGTGGCTTAAAAAAATAACCTACCTGCCTACCCCTTGTGGCTAACATTCAGTTGAGGCTGCATTGCACATTAACTCACTAAGAGTTAGGAAGAGCTGGATTTTCTTTAGTCTAAGCAGGAAAAAAAAGAATAAAGACTTTTTGTATGTTTGGCTACGATTAGTGCTTATCCATTGTAACAGCAATACAGCATTTAATTTAATGTTGTAAAATTTTCTAGAGGTCTAATATAATCGTCTGGTCTATAGAGGACAAAATTTTTCTCAAAGAACACTACTAGAAATTGTGATGTCTTTACTGACTCCTTCACTGTTGGTTTGGAATCATCAGCAGACTAGTTTTTGTTTTTCCAATACTCAATTCTTGTAGTCAAACTAATGACCCTCCAAACACCATACTCAGCTTTACTTCTCATGCATGGTGAAGCGGGAGTATGTTCTGCTCTGCTGACCTCTGCCTTTGACACTGTTGACCATCACATTATGCTTGATAGGCTGAGATACAGGGTGGGTGTATTGGGGTCTACTTTGGAGTGGTTCTCATCATATCCATCCAAATGATCCTGTTCTCTGGCTGCTTTTAAGTGCAGCTCCTCTTCCACTTCTCTTGCCTATTATATGCCCCAAGGTACTGTTTCGGGTCTTTCACTGTTTCTGTTACATCTGCTCCCTCTTCAGCACAGTTTGAGCACTTTTAAGGACATTTCTTATCACTGCTACGCAGATGACATGCACTTGTATATCTCTTTTAAGCCTCAAGACGTTTCTAAGTTACAGATCTTGCATAGTTGCTTAGATTTTATTATAAGATAGATGGCTGACAATTTTCTAGGAGAAAACAGAAGTCCTTGTTTGTGCCCTTAACACATTTGTGTCTAAGGTAATGGAAATTCTATGTTCCTTTGCCAATTTTGTCAGGAACCCTGGGGTGATCATTGATTCAGCTTTCACTCTGGATTCTCACATTCAATCTCTGGTTCACTCTTGTTTTTATAACTTAAGAAATATTGCTAAGTTGTGTTCCATTGTGTCATACTCTGAACTGGAGATTGTTATTCACTATTGCTAATTCAGTTGCACTGGCTCCCCATTAACTTGAAGGTCTGGTTTTGACTTTTAGAGCCCTGCATGGACAAACACCAGCATACATCTGGACCTTTACATCCTAAACTATGACCATTAACATAACCTTAAATCTGCTAAAAATGTTACTATTGTCAGTGGTTGATGCTTTATCATTCAACTCAGGGTCCCAGGGTGAGGGGGAAGAGAGGCAGGGAACATCCTGGACAGGTCACTATTCCATCACAAGGCCAACACAGACAGAGACAGACAACCACACACACTCCAACAGCCACACCAATTAACAAGTATAGCTTTGGACTGTAGGAGGACTTCTAAGCACCCAAATAACAGGCAGATGACTAAGTGCAATTGTCTACAGTTTAAAAAAAAGGTTGTATATGTCTTTGTGTTATAAATAAAAATGTTTCTATCAACTGAATATTTTCATGTTGCAAAATATCACAGCAACATTTCATTCTATATTGTAAGTCACATAGAAGTCAGTCAAATTTTATATACATATAGATTTGCAACAGTTTGTGAACATGGAGGAGCCTGTTCAAATAAACCTTAAACTGGGGCAAAAATCCGTGCATGGTAAATTGACAGGAGCAAGGACATGAGGCAGTGTAACAAGGAGAAGCCAACAGCATATAAAACGGGAATTGCAGAGGATGGTTCTGTCAAACAAAGCAGTTCTTCCTGTTATACTGCATAGAAGAGGGTTAGGTGCTCAATGAGAATCTGTGGGCAAGTGGACACAAGTGGCAGTCCAGTGACTTCCAGCGCTGTTTTCTTTCTGTAACATATAGTTCCACATAAAAGACAACAGTATTTATAAAGAAATTGTTTGTGTACACTTGTGTACTGTGCTGTGTACTGTTTTCTGTAGTTATGCACATATAAATGCTGCTTGTTGTTTACATGCATCTTTAGAACTGAGAATTCCAAAGTGTTTCAAGAAATGTACCAAAGCGATTGAAAAAAATTGTAACACACTTTTGAAATCATTCTTGCAAACTCAGCAGCATGGCTATAGTCTTTTTTAAGTAAAAAATTCTAGATAAATCAAAGATTTTTTGCACACTTTTGCACATTTTTATTATTTTAAAGCAGTAATTCTACATAATGAGCTGATCTGTGGGAAGCTTGGTCCCAAACTCACAAGAAAGGAATACATTTAATTATTCCTCTCTCAGGAAAACGAGACAAAACCTTCTCACTGCAACCCACTTCGCTCTTTACATTGTGCCGCCTCTTTCTCCTGATCCTCATGTCTGGCCTTTACTCCGTCTCATGCTCTGTCAACATAATCTGCCACCGTGCAGCAGACAGGCTCAAAAGCGAACCTTTTTACTTTCCTGCAGGTGGCTGATGTGACTGAGGCAAGAGGCAGCAACAATCCCTCTTCACTCACTTCCCTCTAACACTAGGACCACCTTATTTCCTGTATAGCACAAATTCCCTCTGCCTGCCAAGAATACATTCTTGTAAACCAAAGAAAAAAATCTTATTAAGTTGCACAAAGAAGGTATCCTTGTAACACACTCCAGCAATTCTTGGTAATGGTATTAGTATTTGCAAGCAGTGCATAAATACTTCATGAGTTGTCATAAATTGTCATTTTGTGCTCTGAATACAATTAATATGATTTAATAATAGAAAAAGAAAAAGAGGTCAAAATATTCTCTGGAAACAAATTGCAGCATATAGATCAGGTTAACCCACCTTACTCTTAACCAATTACATAAATAAAGTACCACTTATGCTGACGCATCAGCAATAATGACACCACAATGTAAAAGAATAGTGACTAGAGCCATTCTGCATGCATGCTTTTACTGCACTTTTGAAAGTGGAACTTTTATTTGTAATGGAATATTTTTAGGTTGTACTGCTGATGTTTAACTTTTGGTTAATTATATAAATAGTTCTTCTACTGCTGATCTTTTAATCATCAAAATTGTTGTAAAACTGTAAGAACATATTGGAATATAAAGCGAAAGTCAAAACTGTAAATATCTGTAATACTTAGTTTTGGTTTAAAAATGTCAATATAGCTAAATGCAAAACATTCACATCAAGCAGGCTATCATGTTTTTTTGTTTTGGGTTTTTTAATGGCTCATGTAAATGCCTTAAATCACAACTCTTCCTAGTTAAAAGAATAAATGACTCTTTGGTCTGAAGCCAGAAAAATTAAATGAGCAGTTTTTCAATTTCTGAGCTCCTTGCTGTGTGGGAACATTCAGCAACAGCTCAGCATGTCAAACCATGTCAAGTGTTACAGTTCCTTCCTGTTTTGGAGGGGGGGAAATATCACCCAGAGATGAATTAAAGTAAAAAGGCTTGTCTTCAGACCCCTTCCTAAAATGATTAACCCTCCTAAAGAGCATTATTGAGCTCTGAGTGGTTGTGGCTTCTCTTTGCCTGTAATTGTTCTTTTTCTGTTGTTTCCTTCATCAGTCTCTCTGCTCATTATATGAAAAGAAGAGAAAAATGTCTGAATAGAGGAGGGAGATTTTCCCACAGTCACTCAACACAGAAAAATACGCCATTGTAACCAGGTTCCCATCCCAATGCCCTGCTGCACAGTCCACTGCGGTCAGAGGGACAATATCCTTATAATTGAGTGACCATTCTTTCTCCTATTTGAAAAGTAAGTGACTGAGAATACAGTTAACTGTACATTTGTACATTTGAGTCAGTTCAGTAAACAGGGGCTGTGTGTGTGTGTGTGTGTGTGTGTGTGTGTGTGTGTGTGTGTGTGTGTGTGTGTGTATACATACACACGCATGGGCATTCTGAACATAAAGTGAAATAAAATTAGAACAACATGGATTTCAGCAACTACACTGCTTTATCTGTTTATGTGCTAAACAGATAAATATGACATAAGACAAAAGAGAAAAAAGTGCTTTAAACATGTTTTAAAAGGTGTCAAAGACAGAAGTCAGAGACTGGGCATCTTTTGGGCATTTGATAATGTGTTCCAAGCGTGGCACTACATACAAAGTAGTTTACAGGTAAGGAATGCATGCAAGTCATAAAATTATTTATTCAAATATGATTATTTATTAGTAGGTATTATAATAGATAACAATTACTTGTTAATAGAACTACTTACCTGTATATGAAGTTATATTAGCTTCACAACTTGCCCAGTTGCAACAATGAAATGCTGCTTGCCTGCTAATAGATTACTGTATAAAACCACATGGTCTATAATGCATGAAGAGGCCTATTATGTTTGATGATAATCATTAATAGGCATATATGATTCATTACTGTGCCAGGTTTGGATTTCAAGAGAAAGGACTGAAGAGAAGTAGAAACAGCTGGGTAAAAATATCAAATTAATATAAATATAAAATATCCATTCTGTGTTTGGGAAAAAAAATATACAAGATACATTTATCAAAGTTTTCTACAATAAGTTTTCACATTTAGACAATTGTACCCACCCTGTACAGTTCATTTACTTCTAAATCTCAGATTATTAGTAGTATTATTTGTTTTTGGTTTATTGCTTATGTATTTATTTATTTATTCCGATGCGCTAACGAGTCTGGTAAAATTTAAATGTTCTCTGTTTCACAATGTTCACAACTCCTGTTGTGTTATTGCGATGTTTTATATTCATAAGTGTAGAGTTTATTAAAGGTTGCTCCAACTTTTCTTGCATTTAAAAAAGTTGTAAACGACTTATTTCAATCAGTTGAAAGTTTGAACAAGAGAAATGTCTTAAAGCTTTCAAAAGTACTCGCATTAGATATGGGAAAAGGCACAGTAAACATAGTTAATAAGTAATTATTTAGTTAATTTGAGGTACTTATTTTATTCATTCATTCATTTAATGCTGTTTGTTATGATTTTTTAAATATTATTATTATTATTTTTATTTTTTAATTTAAAAATCAGGTTGCGTGTGTGCACGCATGCGTGTGTGCAGCCCCGTCAAGCGCATACACACAGATGGCTGCGCTCGAACCAATCAGTGTACAGTATCCTGCGGCTCGTCGAACAGCAATGGCGGAAACAATGAAGCTAAGTAAAAATCATGCTCCTCCCAGTGGTTCCTGTAAAATGTCCAGCTATAGAGACTGTGTGGACACGTTACTGCACCTGCTAGCAGTCCTCGGGAAAGAGGTTTGTTTGGGTTGTTTAAGCTGCCTGGTTCCGGACATCGGTCCTTTCAGCCCGGATTGTTAGCTGGCTGCATGCTAATGTTTTTAGCAACGTGGTGTATTAGCAGGGCGGCTTAGCCGACCCACAATGTTCATTCATTGTCATTCACACAGCTTTCAGGCGACAATCAGGTTCTAGCAAAGTAACGGTGCTTGCGGTTCTGCTAGCTTTAAATTGTTAAATGTTATTTTTAAACACTTGTGCCTCAATTAGATATCAGTTTAAGCAAAATCTCAGTTTTGCGTCGTTATCCCCCGCCCTGGCTCTTTTCTAGCTCATGTTGTATTGAATAAAACTCTAAATAAACCTCTCTATTATTCCATACAAGTAGTAAGGGATCTCTGGTGCTGTCGTTTGTGTGCTAAAGCAGAAATCAAATCTGCAATAGGTAAAAAAAAAAACAAAAAACAAACAAACCCAAAAGTTAAAACATCGTCAGTATTAGCACTGTTCATGCCGCAAAATGGATACGTCATCAAGTTATTTTTTATAGGCTGGGATTATTTTATTTTTACTTACCACCATTTCAAAACAGCTGAAAACTAGGGGGAAAATGATACCTAATACTACATTAAAATGAAGCTGGTACCAGTAAAGGATTTTTCCTGAACCATAACAAATCAAATTTACCTTTGTTAATTATGAAAATAGTTCGTATATTTTCATGTTATTGACTAATCAATAGTAACATACATATGTGTGACAAATCTGTATATTGTCTTGATAGCATGCAATTGTATGTTAAATGTTGATGTATTCTGTCCACGCTTTGTCTTGAAATTAAGCTGAAATTAGGGGATGCTGCTTTGAAAATAGATGTCAACCCCAGCGCTGTGAATCTTCCATCATCTCCACCTACTCATGTTTACAGCTGTTTACAAGGACATATCACTAAACTACAGGTACATTAGAGGCTTTGCAAGAGTTTAAATAATACTGACATTGATTATAAGGCACTTTTAATTGTGTTATTGTTAAAAGTAAAAAATAGATTAGAATTAATTGCATGAATTTTAAATTGTGATAGACCGGTTTAAACCATCATTTTCTTTTTGATTATTGTCGTGTGCTTTAAATAATTGCATTTATTATTATTCTTTCTGGCCATTCTTTATATAGGCTCTTTCAGAAACCCTGCAGGCGCTGGTGGATGCTGACGGTGATAGATCTTCTTTAAAGAACACATCAGAAGATGTTGTCACCTCATCTTCAAGCAGAACACAGATGGCTACGGAGTCTGAGCACCATTCACACAGCTCAGATGCTGCTGAGAGCAAGACAGCAGCTGATGACGTCATGATTCAGATCAGAGCCGGGAAGTCAGAGGTTAGTCTCTGTCAGCAGATCTGTCAGCTGTTCTGGCAGTGAAATTTTAGAGCCCTCTTTACACTCTGTCAAGCAAATGAATAATCATAAGTAATTGCTCCAGAGAATGTGCACATGACGTGCCGCAGCAAAGCAAATGCTTGATGGAGACCTGATAAGCTGGGTTCGGCAGAGAATAAGGGGTCCTTTAGTGCTGCGGTGGGGTAGAACAGACCACATTGCTGGAGGGTTTTGAGAGAGGGCCAGGTCCTTGATGGATTATGAAGTGGATGCTCATTACTCTGAGATTGCATGTGGATGAAGGACAAGAGGCCCCATTCTGTTGTGCATTTATTTTGGTAGCCAAGCAAACAGTATTCATATTTCATCATGTGATGGTGGCAAGCAGTTCAACTTTTTTGGCTACCTGGAATTTTATGAAATGTAAATTGCTGCACCCTATTTATCCAAGATCATTACCATTAAATAGACAAAAACATAGAATTTTTGACACCTCATCAGTCCATTGTATCTTATTATGTTGTCTTCATTGTGACCCTAGATTGAGCGAAGAATATCTGCATTTATGGAACGCAAGCAGATGGAGATCAATGAAAACAATGTACGCGAGTTTTGCAACGTGATCGACTGCAATCAGGGTGAGAATGGGAGAGAGGTGGGGGGCAGGGTGGAGAGGGTGCCTGCACACAGATTGCCAATGTTTGGGAGAGAGCTGATTTCCACAGGCGAGAGGTCAGGCTGAACTGCTCCAAGAGTGGGACTGAAGTAGCTAACACACTCGGCCTCAAAACACAACCCGCTTAGTCCAGAAAAACACGAGACAGAAGAACCTTTTTTAAATTCAAAGCCTGTGTGGAGACAGCAGTAACAGAAATCAGGAGTAGTTGTTATTCAGGTGTGATATACATATACAGCTTTTGGTAATCATGTTTAATTGCATTTGGTAATTCTAATTGCAATTTATATTAAATGTGATCATCTGTAGAAAACAGCTGTGCCAGAACAGATGCAGTATTCACTCCTTACCCGGGTTTTAAAAGCCACGTAAAAGGTAAGAAAATGTCACAATTCTTAACAGCTTAATTTTTTAACCATCATTTGTGTGATTAACAAAAACACGTTGTTTACTAGAATCTGGTTAAGACTGAGTTGTGTCTTCTGTCTTTGTTACTTGGCTTGGCAGTCACACGGGTGGTAAACACTTACGGACCACAAACCCGTAGTGGGGGAGACCAGGGAGAGGCTGGGGAGCAACAGAGGGGGCTAGTGATGAGAGACTGTGGAAATGCATCCATAGAGGAACGACTTAACAACATCGAGGCTCACCTGAAACTTCCAGCAGGTGAGAGACAGGAAGTTCTAGCAATGTTCAAATAAGTTTTTGTCTTGTATGTAAATTTATACATTATATGTAACTCAGAAATTAAATGATACCTCTTATTGGCATTGTAATGTTTACTTATGATAAGCCTTTGGTAAATTCTTCGTTTTAGCTACATAGCACATGATTTATTCTTATCTAAAGCACTATTTATTATCAGTCATTCTTCCTACTTTTTTTTCTTTTTTTTACTTTTTTCTTTTAATCTCCCCACTCTAAATTTGAAGTCATGTCCAATTATAAATTTTCAAACTCTTCAACAAGTGTTTTACTCCTCAGCGGGTCCAGTCCCATTGAGTGTCTACCACAGACTCAAGAAGCTGGAGGATCGAATCCTTGAGTTGGAGGGACTTTCGCCTGAGTACTTTCAATCCACAGTAAGTCCTTTTGCTTTAAAATACAAATACAGATACATGAAATGTGTTAATAATTATTTATTACACAGGTCATACATGTTTGGAAAAGGAACTTTAAGAGTTATTTAAGCATTTCTTCAGTTTAGCAGGTTTCTCCAGAATTGGCTCTACGTTATACTGTTGTTGCCACATATCTTAGTGAAATACTCTGAGTTGCTGCATGAATACCGCCTCCCTGTTCGTGCCAGATTTAGCCAGTTCATTTACAGCTATTACCAGCTGCCAGCCTGTCTCCTCCAATTCAAACAGTAAGCAGGTGCTGCATTTCACCTGAGGAGTTTGACTGAAAGAAGTTAAACATAAAGGCACAACTCCCTGTTCACACAAAAGTCTCTCTGGACACCTCGTGAGCCTGAAGTTTGCAAGCATGTTAATGTGGCGCATATAATTCATGTATCCTGCTCTGATGAGGTGTTTTTTGTTTTTGTTTTGTTTGTTTGTTTTTATGTGTTGTCAGTTGGGTTTTTTTGTTTCCTTTTTTCTTTCTGAAGTCATAATAATCATAGAGAATTTGGAAATTGCTGAACATGACAGTCGGCTCCTTCTCCATCTTCTTTTGAAGTGCTTTTATGTTGTCGAGTTGTAACCGAAAACAACTTTGGTTCTATTTCCAAATGGAATTGCAGCTAGTTTTCACTTCTTAATGAGTTTTCAATATTGAGGCTCTGGATGTTATCAGGATGTTAGTTTGAGGTTCAGTTCACAACCAATGGCACCATTTTTTGTATCAGAGAAAGACAAAGATACACACTGTATTGGTAAGAGGGCTTTCAAGAGTATTTTTAGTTTGTCCATTTCACACACTGTCAGCTCAGATGTGTATGATGCCTAAATTGGCATGGAGAGTATTGGTCTGCTGTAGGAAAAAATCATTTCAGAGTGAAATCTACTTACTGAAAGGAGTTGTGGGTTATGAGAATGAAATTTCCTCTGGTATGCCTTGATACTTCAACACGTTTCACCCCTCAAGTAACACTTAAGCTGATTTAAATCAGAAATGCAGTGCCTTTGGTTAGAATTACGTTAATGTTTAGGTGAGGGCAGACGACATATTTCAAAATTGACAACTTTTCATTGCGTTCAAGAGAAGTGCTGACTCAAAAGATGACAGTAGGTAATTTATTGGACTTCCTATTCAACCTGTCAGACATCAGCAGAGTCACACAGACTCTGATTTTCCCAAGCTGAAGGAGTCTGTCCAGTGTGTTAGTTATCTAAGTGTACTTGAGATGCTGCATGTCTCTTCATCCTGGTATTTCTCAGCACAGCATGCTGCTTCTGTGAGTATGCTGCTCTCCATCTGCTTTTGACTCACTGCATGTTTGTGTGAGCAGAGCAAGAGATGTTGAGTGTCTTTGAATAAACTGATGAGGATGGGGGTCTTTTATATTCGAAGTTCGCCCCCACTCCTCCACCCCAGCCCTCCTTTTTTCTTTTTTCTTTTTTGCATTAGTTTGGTGTTTTTTCTGAAAAGCTGTACACAGTTGGCTCACGATTTTAGGAGGAGCATTTTAATACTTAACATTTATGGAGGCTTCTTAACAAAATTAGAGAGCAACTTAGAAATAAACAATTCAACCATGTTTTAAAGTTAAATTTGAAGGTGCAGCAGCTTACGAAGTCTTACACAAATGAAGTTTTCTATTCATTTTTGATCAAGGTTACCACCTTTGTCTGTCTCCCCGTGTTTTCTAACTATTGTCAAAACGGCCAATAAGGGCACAAAAAGGTTTTAGATTAAAATTGAGTTTTTCCTAATCTTCAGCTTTGTGCATTCCTCTTTTCTACCGCATTGTCTCTCTATCCAGGATAATACTTTTTTCAGTCCTTGAGAGAGTAAAGTAGGAAGGAGAACAGATGAGCACCTCAGTATGCTTCTCAAAGCTCAAGCCATGTTTAAAAATTGCTCTAATTAAGAAGGTCTTATGTGTACTTGTGTGCTTGTTTTGTAGAGTCACCTGCACAAGCGACAAAAGACATCCCCTGCTCAGGTTCGTCATGTTTTCTTCCCCTCACAGTACTTTGTAAGTGGAGGTTAAACTATATTGAGTGATTTGATCGTTTTTTTCCCTTACTTTGCCCCTCAGTCCTGCAGCCTGACAGAGCTGGATGAGAAGATAAGCGCAGTGAAAGCGGCTCTGCTAAAGAGAGCGACTGAGTTTGGGCCTGGATATGGAACAGATTGTTCACTGTGATATATACAAAAGCACAAATAGTCCCAATTCATCTGATCAAGCATTCACTTTGTATCATAATTTTTTTTTCTCCAGCTCTCAGCAACTCATTAGCATCATTTTTACATTATTACAAAAATCTCCAAAAACAAGTGTACTGCTGTAAACTGTTTACAAGTTAAATGAAATATAATTTTTCTGTAAATAAAGATATATTTCACTATATGAAAACTTTGATTTGTCTTTAAATCATGACTTTAATATATTAATTTTTGAATGTAATGTGTAATTTAAACGCAGTTAGTGACTTTTATTGGTAGAGATTAATAGTGCTGCTAGATTTTTTTTCTTTTAATCATTTGATTTATTAAATGTGAGCAAATGTCCAAATCTTTTTAAATATCCTGTTTCATCTGATGAGTGTAGTATCAAGCTTTAAAAGACTTTACATAAAAAGCTGCAATCAGTGCATTTTTGCTTACGATTTTATTAATTATGAGTAGTTTCAAATTTCACCTCAAATAGATAACACAACAAACTGAACCACTCCTTTAAATTAAACATTGTAGAATACATTTATATTGGGTCTTTGGCATTTTCATTTTCACACCCTAATGATGGGAAGGCATGTGTGTGCGTTTGTGTATGTCAGTGTGTGTGTGTGTAGCGGAGATG
Organism: Bujurquina vittata; assembly: GCA_015106715.1. Taxonomy (NCBI): domain Eukaryota; kingdom Metazoa; phylum Chordata; class Actinopteri; order Cichliformes; family Cichlidae; genus Bujurquina; species Bujurquina vittata. The sequence continues at coordinate 10,153 of VUQK01000117.1, read as the reverse complement.
AATCAGAGAGAGGAGGGAGAGTGCACCTGATTTATCTGCCTGACTGCTGTGTGACGATGATCACCCCTAATGGTTGTCATTATAACAAATGACCTGATTACTGCAACTCTGTTTGGGAAACATATTGGAGACCCAACAAACCAGCATTAAATGGGGCGCTGCTGCGTTTGACACTGTGACATGTTCATAAAAGGCTTTTGCATAGAGCTTTAACTTGGCGAGTGAGTGAAGCTGTAATTATGATTTTTTTTCCCCTCCAGTTATGAGTAAATCTGAAGGGCTGTTGCTTTATCTTGAAACCGTTTCAGTAGAAGAGAATGTATATAAAAGCTTAAGTAAAAATACTAGCACAAGATTTCTAAAATACTTTGTGACACACAAGTTCTGCATTTGCAAATGTACCCAAAGGAAAGCTTCCTTAAATTCCCCCCACCCCAATGAAATTATTAGTAGACATTAAAAGTGACATAATTGCTAACATATTATGATGATCATAGTTGGTGGAGATGATTTTTCTGATATGTTGAATATTTATAGGGAAAGTGTATCTTGTGGCAAACTTGTATGAATTCATGGATACTTGTGCCAAAACCATTAGAAACTATTGGTTTAATAGAGTTTAACCACGTAGTTTTAAATGGATGTTTCACACTGAAGTTGAAACCTTTTTTAAAAGCAAATAAATGATCAGGTGCCGGCCATATGTTTTTTTTAATATATATATATATATATATAGACTTTTTTTTTTTGGAGCCACAGGACAGGAGTTCTGTAGCAATGCCATTTTCAAAATAATTTTTACAGCAGGTGTGACAAACTGACAAGTCCAGAAAAACACAACTTTCTCACGTCTTGGGAAATTACTGTAACTCCCCTTGCTTTTATCTTCGGTTGCTCTTTGTACATCTTGTCAAGATTTATTTCAGAGTTGATTGATGGAGTGACCTGAATACAACAGGACACGTTGCATTGTCTTTTTCGGAAGATATTTCATTCTAACGCAGAAATGGGGAAATTTCTTTTCACCCCTTCTTTCAGGTGAACCCCGCTTGTTGAGGTCTGTCCATCTCTTGCTCATAGACTGGAACCTTCTAGGCAACAAGGGGCCACAATGTGCTGGGAAGGGGAGCACTTGAGCTGTGGCGATGTGGACGTGGGGAGGCCGGGGGTATTCTCATTGTTCCCCAGGAGCTTTTGTCTCAAACACAGTCCCCTTATAAGGGTTAATGAGGACAAATTGGTCTGAGTGTAACAAATGGATTATTTGGTTGGACAAAAGCTTGTATTTTTTGGGCTGCTTTTGCTGGGATCCACCCATCATCTGCCCATTGAGCTGAATGCGCTATCTAGCGTCTGTATGAAGTGGCTTCCTAAAAATCTCATTATCTTTATCCTGTCTGATTTATTCATTGGCACATTATGCATGCAGCTACCTACAGTGGATTTAACAAAAATGTAAAGTTTATGCCCCAATAATGCAGTTTGCATTGCAATTACCTCACTTCTTTCCTACTGCTTATGTCAAGAACATAAAGTCAATATGTCAACATTAGTGTCAGTGGTTGGTGCTCTATGGCTATGTGGGCATAGTGTACCTGTAACCTTCCAAATGAACAAAGAGCCACTTCCTTTTTGACTCTATGTAATTCCTGGCTGTCAATCAGTCCTTCCTCTGCCAGATGTCTTGAAATGTCCTTGGGAACCTCAGTAAAAAGACACAGAGGTGTTCCTTGTCTTCTGTGGGTCCAGTATTTTTTTTTGTGGGGTCGAAGGAGAGGATTCATATCCATTCATATCTCACAAACTCCTAATGGGCTCCAAGCCCTCCAAAAAGAAAGCTCTTTCCTGTGACTAGTCAGCTCCAGTCTTTATTCATCTGTGGCTCAGTGTCAAAAAAGACTGTTGCTCGTTTGTGCCCTGAACAATGAGGAACAAGGCTGAATCTCTAGCTGGGAACAAAAGACAGAAAACAGGCTTTTCACTCTGCAGAACATTAGATTCTGACACATTTTGCCATGGCAGTTTTTTCCCCATCCTGAGTGCTGTGGCTCTGGTCTTTTAAAGAGACCACCTGTTGGCAACAAGCCTGTTCTTCATTACAGACAGGCCTATTATCACAGGATGAGAAGCGCCACAGGCTAACTTTTTTAAGTTAACCCTGCTGCAGTTTCCAAAGCAGATTACGTATTACCACTGGAAAATCTATTTTTTCTTGTAATTTTGTATGTTGTGTTTGAATATGGGCTTTTTGTCGACATAAGGGGGAAGTACTTTATCCAATGTCACAAAAGGGGCTCAAACGCTGGCAGCTTCAGTGTTCTTTAACTACAGATTTGCAGCCAAATTCAAATGCGTTTTAGGAGGAAACCCAAATGTACTTTAATGCAACACCGTTGACGGTGGTCTGCTTTTTTCATTTCACTGTTTCTGACATCTGAAGGGGTTTCTTGTAAAGGGAGATTTGAGTGATTTTCAGCCCACAAAACATTAGCATAACTACAGTATGCAGCATCACAACTGTGTGTAAAATAAAAATATTGTGGGTGGCAATATGAAGCAATCAAGTGTATACTTTGGTTTCGAATTGGACATGATAAACACGGGCTGACAGGAACAGGGAGTGTTATTTTCCCTGGTTTGATTGTGTGGAAATTTTAAAGATAATGTTAAATAATTTATGGTTTTCATGGCTCTGAAAACACATGGATAAACCACTAATTGTAAAGACAACTTCAAATTTCATGACTAGTTTT
>VUQK01000115.1:5152-18606 GCA_015106715.1 Bujurquina vittata | reverse complement strand
ATTCTTAATGACCCCCCCCCCCTTTTATTAAAACCCTTCATATGATTTATCTGAATTGAGGGCATTTTTTAAGAGTCCAGTAAGGGAAGTTATTTTAAACAGTGTCACCTTCATTCCCACTTTACTACTTTGCTGTATATTTAGTTTTAAGAAGGAGATTTTTTTAAAATCAGGTGTTTAAGTTCAACGTTGTTCATAGTTTCATACATCGAGCTGATGCATCTGTGGGACCCCGAACACAACAAAGGACGATTTCACTTGAACAGTCGCATAATGTTTAAATTAAGTTTACTCAGGATGCAGTAATGGTAATCAAAGTACTTGATATTCTCAGTTAAATGTTGACTGCTGGAGGCAACATTTCCCCCATTGTAAGGAATGATACATTTCTCAGGAGATTACAGAAGACAAGACACAATAAAAAAAAGTAATAAAAGTCTATTATGTGTTCTTCTTTTATACCAGCAGACTACATTAATCATTCATGGGAATGAATTTTATTTTATTTTTTTAAATATGGGATTGACTCCTGTTTTTGACTTTGACTCTTTGTTAATTAATGGAAAAGTTTATAACCTATGAGCACGACTGAATGAGCCTAAGAGCACTGGAGGTATGTAACAGAGCAGAGCTGACACACACACACACAAAAAATTTCACAAAAACTTGAAAACCCACAATGTGGGGTAAATTGAAACGTATTGAAAGCTAGAGCCACATATAAAAGAAACCTATTACCTGACAGAGTCTGCTGCAGTGTATTATTCAGAGCAGCGAGAGCCCCGTCAATTCATATGAAGCACATTAACAGCTCAGGTGCTATGGCAAATTGCTAATGAGTGCCGTGAATACACACTAGGAGCGTAATTGACATAAACCCTTTTAACTGTAGCTAAGTGACAGAGAATGAAATTTGATTACAATAAAGTGTGGCCTGCAAGTAAAATCTAATAGAAAAAAAATCTCCATATATAAAATTCCCCCTAAATATTAAAGTCAAATTTCCCTACAGCTAATCAGCTCCTATACTGTATATGGGTGTGCTCTGTAAAACAGCCTCTACAGTTAAGGGATGACAAATCCCATCAGAGCCACTGGACTGACTGTACAGGCACAATACTGTGCAAAACTCTTGACCCACCCCTAATTTCTTTGGGAAATTAGGTGCAGTGGTTTATTGAAACCTATGCAAACAGGCCCTGCAACGGGCTGGTGACCTGACCAGGGTGTACCCTGACTTTCGCTGGGATAGGCTCCAGCCCCTCCCCCGACCCCACACCCCCAACGACCCTGAAAGGGATTAAGTGGAAAAAAATGAATGGATATGCAAACTGATATTTAAATATAGTATGTAAGACAAAAACAGAGTCAATATTTGCATCGTACTATATTCTTTGTGTAAAGCCTTGACAGTCACTGCAGGAATCAAGATCTACATATTTATATAGTTAACATAGTGGTTTGCAGAGTCAACACATGCACTGAGGCAGACTCTCTTCTAGCCTGCAGAAAAGGGTTGGGCAGTTATTTTTCACAAGGGGGCAACATGAGAAACTGGGACTGAAGCAGCCCTCCACAACAGTCCCAGTTTCCCATGTGATCCCCTTTGGGGAAATGAAGTGCCTGCCCCTGCTCCAGAACAACTGGTCCAGCTTTTTTTGTCAGAATTCTTGCTACAAATACTGCTCTAATCAATGCCCTTGCAGTAGTTTCAATAAGAGGTAAAAAAGTAAAATTAATAATCACTAAACCAAAACATAATGTCGTCACTCAGTCTAGGTCCCATCTAAATATGAATGTCTCTTCATGGGAAAAGTAAAGGCGCTCAATAAATAAGGAGCTTGTTTTCATGTTATTTATTCAATGAAATCCTGCTATAGCATACAAGTACAAGTTAATATTGTAGGTTACGCTTCAACACAAAAGTGCACATGGCAAAGGTTAATACACACAAACAGTGGGAGGCTCTCTCTCAGTGCCATGCAGCCAGTTGGCAATGAGGGTAAGCTGATGTAGGCAGATGTAACAGAACAAAACACATCAGTATAAAAGGAAAAGGAAAGTAAGACAGAGAGAAAGAGAAAGACAGTGGCGCATCTGCATGAGTTAGAGCAGATTATATGTTTGAATTTTGCAGGTGTGGGGGGGGGGTGCTGTATGCTGCACTGCTCATAGTTGAAATCACTCTGAGAGATCAAGCATCAGTTTTGTTGTTTGTTGTTGTTTTGTTGCTACTTTTTCTACTTACTGAAAATGATTTTTCTCAACTTTGGGAAGGAACTGTGATAAACTGGCAAACGGAGCAGGGAGTACCCCACCTTTAGCCCTATGATGGTCTCCATCCTCTCATGACCCTGAATTGGATAATGATGAATGAATTGAATTTTTGACTGGGTGACCAAGACACTGAGACCAGCTGTGTCCAGTCCAGCCTCAAACAAAGTCAAACAAACAAAAGTGAGTCACCTTGATGCATAAATGACTTGTTCTTTTCTTCAGCTGCAGTTCTTTTCTTCCTTTCTTTTTGTGTCAACCCAACCTGCACTGAAAGTGAATATGCATGAATTCATGGCTAAATGAACCATTTACCTCTATCTGAGTAGCAACAAACCTGTTTGTGTCCTGCTATTTCAGAAAATGTACGAGGCAATTTTAAACTAAAAATAAATATACACTTTAAGACATGTGTTGCATCAGGCATGAAGAAATCTCAAGCTTTACTCCATCCACTATCTTAAATAAAGCTTGACAGAGTGTTATTGAGCTCAAATTACACTCTGTTTTAATTGGCCTTCCTGCACGGCCACAAAGCTGCAGATTAGCTGCTCACAGTTTATGGATCAATTGCTGTAGAGCTCACTGTGAATGTAAACAGAGGCAGTGTCCAGTGGCAGTTCCTGCAATGGACCACACACACACACAGACACATAGAAAAACATATTCAGTTCTGGCAAAAAGAGGCAGTTCTATTATAAACAGACAATAAGGATAATATGGAGCCGCAGATGCAGGCAATATTGTTTCAGCATGTCAGTTTTCTCTCACAGCAAGTTTGCAAAATAGCACCCCAGTGATATTAAAACAAAGTCACCACAGGTTGGGCCCGTGGCAGCAGGCACGATGGTCATCGCTGATCTGGCTATCCGGCTGATCAATCAGCTGTTGTGACCCCCCCCTCCCCCCAACTCAAAGGACAACCAGCCAAGCTAGATGTTTATAGTGAGGTCACAGATGCACAAAATAAATGCTTTTTCTTTTAACCACCTTTCAACTGCAAAACTGCACTGACGTAGAATCTCAAAGAAAAAAGCATAAAACGAGCGCCCCACGGGTTTAAGGAAAATTAACGAGTGACCACTGCTGCCTCGTTTTCATGCCATCGAAGGCAAAGCAGCAAACCACCTCTGGCCACAAGTGTTAAACTGAGCTCATTTCCTATGAATGATGCCGTGTGTCGCTTCAGCTCCTTGGTTTCAGGGGTTAATGGCTTTTAGTAGTAACAGGCGTGTGAGCGCGGAGCACAGCGCCCGGTGTGGTGGCATGACTTAATCGGGGGCAGAAAGAGTGAGTGACAGAAGGAGGTTAAGAGATGGAGAGAGAGGATGGAAGAGGGAAGACATGAGAGAGATGAAGAGATGAAAGAGCTTCTATAGGAGGGAGTGTGTGTGTGTGTGTGTGTGTGTGTGTGTGTGTGTGTGTGTGTGTGTGTCAGGCCCAGTCATCTTCACACAACCCCAACAACATAAATTTGTCTTTCCTCTCCTCCTCCCCCCCCCCAGGATAACTAATTGACTCTTTTCTGATACTGGTCCACTGGTGTGAGGCAGTTTGTTCTCCGGACTTTGACTTCACAGACGTTACGACGTGATCCTTTCTTCTTCTGCCCATCTCTGTATCGCTTTCATTCTCATATATCTTTCTCTTGCCAAACACACTGCAGGAAACAATGACTAGTGAGCTTCTTTTTAAAAAAAAAAAAAGGAATAAGCAGTTATCTATTATTGAACAGCAGCAGCTATCTCTATCTACTAGGCTGCTAAAATAAATATGACACAGCACCAGAGAGATTTGCACAGATCTGAACTAAGCCCCTCTCGGGCTCTGAGTTCTGCATTTACCAGCAAGGAAATGTCAAAACCTGAGCAAAGCCAGCTGCTCAAAAGAAAGTAGTAAAATGTTTTGTTGTTGTGTAGTAACATCACAAACCGAGAAAATAAAACCCTCTCCCCGGGAGCCTACTAGTTGCCCAAGTGGGTAGCCTGCTTCGCATGAACACCTGCTCTTCATTAGTCATTTAGCTGCTGCAGCATATATACACAGTCTCCAGCCAGCTCCCAACTCCTCTCCTGTTTTTCTGTTGTCTGTATTGTAGCTTCTCCAGGCCTGATTTATTTTTGATTTAGTCTCAGTAGTTGTAGACCTCACCGTAACAAAGAATTTTTTATTCTGACCGGTTCCTTTCATTGAGTGGCTCTCCTGGGTGGTTAGAAGAATAAATAAAATATGATTTTTTTTTGTGGCGTTGTATTTCCATACAAACACCACTGAGCGGTTAATAAGAGGACCTGGTTCTCTTATTAGAAACAGTGAGGTCTGGTGGGTGCTGCTTACAGATGGAAACTAAGTGACTTTCTGTGAGGTGAAGACGAGTCAAGGACAGATCATTTCCTCAGATAGTGTAATGAAAACAAGATGAAAATGCTCAGAGGGAAGGATTAGGCTTTGTTAGCTGAGCACTAACAGTAGATGTGGCAGTTGTGTCGTGTGCACTCCACCCTGTCTGCACTCTCTTCTTCACCTCTCTTTTGGACTGTCCGTTTCTTTGGACCCCAGGTTTTTAAACTCATCTACTTTCACTATCTCTGCTCCTTGCATCTTCATCTTTCCACGTGTCTCCCTCTTATTCATACACATGCATTCTGTCTTGCTTCTGCTGACTTTCATTGTCCACCAACACTGCAGACAAGAAAGCAATCTGATGTAATCCCACCTCCACCTTAAACCCAGCTGTCTCTCCCACCTGACTTCCTCATGCAGTGCCACGGTTGCTCTCTTGCCACCATATTGGATACTTTCTCTAGATCCACAAAGACACAGTGAAGCTTCTGACCTTCTCTGTACTTCTCCATCAACACTCTCAAGGTAAACATTGCATCTGTAATGCTCTTTCTCAGCATGAAGCCATACTGCTGCTTATTTATCATTACCTCTCTTCTGAACCTGGCTTCAACAATGCTTTCCCATGTCTTAATGGTACAGCTCATCCATGGATCTTCTTACTCTCCAAGATTGGAGAAACAGTCTGGTTAGAAAGTCCACACCCTCTCTCTTAGGCAAATACCTTCTTGGAAGTTTCCATCACCACTTTTACTGTACCTTCCCACTCATCTGGTAACTCAATCAGATCACCCAGAGTCTTGTCTAAACTCCTTCCTGAACTCTGCACAACATGTTCTCTCTTCAGCTTCCACCACTTAATCCTCGTCTCTGTCTTCACTCACTTCCTGCTCTTGGTTTCCAGTCATCCTACAGACTACCCTCAAATGCTGCCTAGCTAAATAATTTCCTCTTACCACCTTGCAGTTTCCTATCTCTGAAAAATTGCACCACCTTCATAAGATGTAGTCTGCCTGTGTGCACCTTCCTCCACTTACTGTATACATCACCCTATGTTTCTCCCTCTTCTTGAAGCATGTGTTCACCACAGCTGTCTCCATCTTTATTGCACAATCCACTACCTGCCCTTCAGCATTTCCCACCATACCTACCCAGCACCTTCTTATCACCCCTGCACCCTTCACCCTTCACCTACATGTCCAGTAGAGTCTGATTCAATAACCACACTCTCCCTACCACTTCATTCAACTTACTCCTGAATTTCTCTATCTCAAGGTTGGTAGCAATGGTAATGATATGGTAGCAAAATGCTAGTTTTGGTACTGTGGGCAGGTGTCCTGCTGGAAAATGTAATGTAATGTAATCTCCGTAAAACTTGTCAGCCAATGGAAGCATGAAGTCCTCTAAAAACTCTTGGTTGCGTTGGCTTTGGACTTGATAAAAACACAGCGGATCAACCACCACCAACACCCAGAGATAACATGTCTCCCCAAATCACCGTATGGACTATGGAAACGTCTCACTCGACTCAAACACCCTTTCCTGCGTGGTGGCTCTTGATGCACTGACACCAGCCTCAGTCCACTCTTTGTGAAGCTCTGCCCAATTCTTGAATTTCTTTTTTTGGCAATACTTTCAGGGCTGCACTCATCCCTTGTTTGTGCTCCTTTTCCTACCACACTTTTCCCTTTGAAACAAATGTCCATTGTTGATGCAGCACTGTAAACAACCAAGCTTTTCATCAATGAACTTCTATGGCTCACACACTTTGTGGAGGTTGTGCATGATCTTCATCTGGACAACTGTCAAATCAACAGTCTTCCTCATGATTGTGGTTGCCTATACTGAACTAGTTTGAGAGATACATGTTATTTCTACTGCTTGAATAAAAATGTACTCAAACTAAAAACGAACATTCTAATTAGGCTTTAGCATAATCATTAAAATGACAACAATCAAGGGCTTGAAATAGTTCAGTTGACATGTAGTGAATACAAGATTTATGAAATTCTACTTTTAAATCACAAAAATGAACTTCTTCATGATATTCTGAATATTTAAGATGCACTAATATGCTTTATATATATCTACTGTGCATGACAATTAATAGTGATAAGAAAATCAACTCCTTTACTCCTGTACAGCATCAGGGCATGGATGGCAGCATGAAAGGAGAGATGCTGATTATTTGCAGCAGTAAACTTAAATTCTGATTTTAGCAAGATCCATGAAAAAAAAGGGAAATTTCTGAATGATATTTTCAGAGGAGCTCACATCATGTTAAGAAGCTCTCCTGGCTTTGAGCTGAAAGGCTAGTCTGATTTGCAAGCTCAGAAATTAATCTAATATGTGAAGACAAATTCACATAAACGTGTGCATGAAATAGAATTTTGTATGTCAGTGTAGAGAAATGTTTGGGATTTTTTCTTCTATATCCAGTTATAGGCTCTGCAGAGTGTCTCAGCAGGCTGGTGTTCCAGACTCCTTCAAGCCTCACACAGAACAGAGTTGCTAAAGACATACTCAATACCACATTGCCAAAAGTATTCACTCACCCATCCGAGGAAAAACAAGCATCTAGGCATGCAGGCTGCTTCTACAAACATTTGTGAAAGACATTTATGTGGGTGGCTCTCAGGAGCTCAGTGAATTCCACTGTGGTGATAGAAATCTACCTGTGCAGCAATATAGTGTACATCAGGCTGATGCTAGAGGCTGGTGACTTTAAAGCATAGACTAACTCTACACTTTCCTCAACATTGTGCCAAGATGCCACATCCACATTGATGTGTTAAAGTCACACCTGCAGTCTTGAATGTGCATGTGTGACGTAAAGATTTTGACCTTTAATTATTGCACTCCATTATGCTAAATGCTTCAATTTGGGATGAAGGCAGGATGGTGCAGCATATTTAATATCAGCCAGACTCCGGTGTTTTGGGGCATCTAAAGGCTATTTTCCCATGAAGTAGTACCACTGTAAAATATAGAACCTGTTAAATTAATTTAAAAAAAAGAAAAAAAAGAATAGTGTCAGTGCCAGATGATTGGCAGATGAAGCCCCTGCACCAGCACTGTTGCTGGAGAAAAAAGCTCTATAAGTTTAATGTTGATCGTTTTCAAATGAGCGCCCCAAAAGGGCAATTCATGATTTTCTACACACTGGAACTTATTTGTAAGACTCCTTCAGCCCTTCAGCTTCCATTAAACTCAAACCAGCTGGCAGCCTTTTAATCTCATTGTGGGCAATCTCTGCACAGGCAGTTTAGCTGTAGCAGTGGCAGCCCATTCAAACTTATGTACACAAGCTCCATAGTGAACCTCACGGAGGAGACGGCTCTGCAAAAATGGAAAATAGTTACGGAAATTCCACAGTAAGAAAAACAGTGCTATAAATTTTTGTTCAGAGCAGCACTCCCAGCGGGAAGGAGACACCTCGTTTAAGAAACTGAGATTGATGGTATTCCTGACACTTTGAACTCTGAACTGCTGCAGTGACATATGACTTAAATCACTCTTGACCCATCACAGCTGCACAGTAGGAGCTTCGGTTCAGCCCGCAGAACTTTACAGAAGATAAATGTAAGGGAGAAGGCTGATATTAAGGCACACACAACTCTCTTTTTTTATGCTCAGTTTGAAACAAAACATCAGAAATCACTTTTGGACTATAATGGAACAGGAAATGTCTGTGAAATCCAGAAAAAGTCAGTTGTTCATGGTGAACAACCTCAGTCTTGTGATAAACAATTAATATTCAGGTGCGTGACCGAACGATTAACTTAAAAACTGTTCAGAGAAATTTGCTTTCAGTAGACTTCTTCTTTTTTTTTTTTAGATCAGCACCTTGATGAGTTTGGGAAGTACCGTCGTGCATTTTGAAGAGATTCACCTTGTTTCCTGATCCAATTGAGATGAACACATTTTTCAGCACTTTCCTCTGTGCATTCTAATTTGAGGTATTTGGGTCAAATGCAACTTTGATGCTCAACTCTTTCAACTTCATCTGAACCTGATATCCCCTCATAACTCATCCCTGGAGTAGATTCAAAGGTACGATAAACAGCGTTGTGTTGGATCCATACAAATTACCTAGGTGCTTTATTTGAGTTATTGTTTGGAGGTATATCTAAAATTAAAATGTTATCTAACGTTTGAACCTTTTATCTGTGATACCCAAATCACTGTAATTTAAGCTATGTGTGAGTGCTGTGTCTTTTATAATACACAAATCTTTAAATCGGGGCGATATGAATATAGATGCTCACAGAAAGTATGTATTCCTATTTCCGCGAACTTTAAAGCTGTGGCACGGGTCAAAATGCCACCTTTACTCATCTGCATTTTTCACACTTCACTTCTTCCTTCCTTGTCAGTCCTTTCCCCTCTCCAACTCCTCTTCCTCCCACCTGATTCTTCTTTTATACCTTCCTCTCCCACCTCTGCTTCCTACATCCCATTGTTTTTCTGCCCTGAATCCTGTGAAGGCTAAATTTAGCTGTGGATTCTTCTGCAGGGATCAGTGATTGCCGTTGCTTCTCGAGGACGCCCTCGGTGTTTGCAGGAAGTAGTTCAGTCTAATCTTGTTTTTTACGGTGTGAGACTTTTGCAGGATTTTTTTTAAATGTGTGCAAGAAGAAAATAGACAGTGCTTAAAACCAAGGCTGAACTGTACATTGATGTGGTCCAGTTGCTGGCAACTGTATAGTCTGCCTAAGGTTTAAATGTCAGCAAAGTTATATCTCATTAGTAATAAGTCAATGGCAAATAGTTTAGTTACTTCATCCATGTACAGTCTATCATGTCTTTTATGGCATGAAACGACCTAAAGTCAACATTCAACCCTTTTAATGGCCACAGCACCTGAATATACATACAGTGTCAGTTATTTAAACTCCAAAACTTTCCTTTGCACTGGATATCATTTTAATTTTGTCCACATTAATCAAAGAACTAAGAAAAGCGGACTGTTCTTTCTGGAAAGAAAGTTCCACCTACTCAGGATAATCCACTGACTTTATTGGAAGTTCCCACCTGTTTATTTGCAGATTTTAAAACTGGAGTGTGTGTGTGTGTGTGTGTGTGTGTGCGTGCATGCGTGCGTGTGTGTGTGTGTGTGTATGTGTATGTAGAAGGGGGCTTAAAATGAAAAAAACCTTTACACAAATGCGGAAAGGATGACGCAAACGAGGCTAATTAGAGCAGATATTTTGTGAAAAATGTAACTCTAACTCCTGCACTGCCTTCATGGCAGGTTTAAATTCAAGACATTTAAAATAACACCCACACCTCCCTGCTTGTCAAACATATCTCACCTTCTTCATATTTTCTGACTCATATGTCAGAATAAGAATGGGGAAGTCAGGAAGTTATGTAACTAAAACCTCCAGTTTAGTTCTGACTAGGGCACATGGTGAATGTTATCCATCCATCCATCTGTCCATCCATCCATCCATCTATCCATCTATTCATCCATCCATCCATCCATCCATCCATCCATCCATTATCACAGAGCTATTTTTCTTAAAGAAAAAGACAAAGAAAAACTCTCCGGGATACAGGTAAATTATTAGACATGAAATTATCAAAGGAGCATTCCAGCATGTTGGGAAGCATGCTTTGTTTGCCCCGCGCTAATCATAAGCAAATGCTAAACACTAAAAACCGAAGCTTGAGCTGGGAGGTGAGAAGCTTAACTCTCATTTTTGTTTTTGTGTGCTGCAGTGTGTGCCTCCAAATGTGAAGCTGACACACAGATCAATACTATGTCTGAATCCTTCCTGTGTACAAACACACTGGAGCTGCTGCTGCTCACACTACACCTTCTGTGTAGACCCTGCTTTAGAAACAGTTACCCTTGCTCTTTCCAAAGGTAAAGGACTCTGTTTACAAGTTACCTCTAAAGGTCAGTAATCAGCACACACAAACAGAAATGCAAAAATGACAATTTTCTTTAGATGCATTAGTTGTTTCTTACAGTACTATTTCAGTCTTTACGCATATCCTTCATAACCTGAGCTCTGTGGTTGTACACATGAAAGCAGCACTGATCTCCTCATAGAGCTCTTGGTTAGAAAGCAAGTTTATGTCTTTTCTTTTTTTTTTGGGCCTGTTATTAGATGGTGTACAGTGCAGAGAGACAAGAAATTTGAGAGCGAGAGCTAGATTGAAGAAGACACACAGTAAATGGCCACAGGTTGGAACCCTGGCCACATGCACCGCAGATATGCGTCATACGTGGTCACCTGCACACCCACTGAATCACCCTGGAGCCTGCGTCTATTTATTTCAAACCCATCTTAGATGGGAATGCTGTATGCTTTTTTCATTTTCCTTTAAATCTAATTTACTCTTAGATTTCCTTTCTTTGTTAGAAGTGTGGCCCCCCATTTAATTTTTGTTCTGCTCCTCCATGTATAGTAACATTAAAATAACAACTGTTAAATATGACAAGATATTTTGCAATTTATTAATGAAAAAGAAGACACTAAATTTCTGACAAATGTACTTCCCCTCATATGTTTCACAGTGGTCTGATGCACTGGCTACAATTACCTGAGTAAAATGGTGAGATTTCATGCAGCATCAGCGAGCAACCACTCTGGTCAGGGAATAGACATTGCTCCCATTGCCAGATGGTCTCTAACTGGTCTCTAGGCCTGTGCGACTGAGGCCTGACTCCTTTATCTTGCAGAAATGAATTTACACCAGAGAACAATGTTTTAACTTCAGCCATTCAATAGAATATACTGTATAGAGAACATATTTATGGTTGTAACCATTGACTAGCAGAGCAGCCACATCTCCTAATGAATGTCTATAGATGCAAGAGGCACTGCCCGGAAATAAAATCATTAGAACTCGTAGACTTTTCAACCAATTTATTTCTCATAGAATTTTATGATTTCCAATTGCACCCCACCGACTGGTTCCTACAGGCGCCATCCTATTTTAAAAACCCTGTAAACGCTCTTGTTCTTAGTGACACCACACCACCCTCTACGGCTGAACAAACAAACTGAAGCACAAAGAAACTGTGATGATTTTTAATTATTTATTTTAAATTTTCCATTTTCCCTTAAAAAAATTAGGGATTCTGGAATCACTTGACTTTTCAGACAGCAACAGCAGTGAGGTGAGGAAGTCCCCGACATGTGATAACACCGGTTTCACTCATTCAGGTTCCCTCATTGTCACCACATAAAAGCAACAACAACAGCAAGAGAGAAGCAGCACAGTAAGCCAAGATAACAGAAGTGTCTCTCTCTCTCACAGACATTCCCAAAACACATCCCCATCATGTCTGAGGACGTTACATTGAATTACCTTAATTTTCTGAAGACTAACCTTTTACCATTTACTACCTGTTGGATTCCTAACCTTAAACAACTTATTCATCCTAAAATTTACAGTAATAATCTATTAATGGAGATGTGCCCAAAAGGAAAGTACCATAAAGCTGACCCTTTAAGCATATTTAAGTCCCCACAACATCAGTAATACAAGTAGATGCACACACGTGCCCTGCATTTAGCCTGCCGCTGTGTTCAGAACTGCACCTATGTGCTGATTTGATGATTTGACCATAAGAAGGAGAGAGAGAGAGAGATAGAGAGTGAATGAGAGAGAGAGGGAGAGAGAGAGAGGGAGTGACTCAATTTTGTATCACCATAGCAACGGAGGACTGTAGAGAAATCTGGTCCTCTCTTGTAATCTCTTTTTAAATCATCTTTGAAAAGATGGGATGGCTCGGTGACAATATCTCAGAGTGTGTGACGTGGGGGGTAGGGGTGGGGGGGTAATTGTGACCCACGTTTCTCTCCGTACTTTCTCCTTCTCACACACACACACACACACACACACACCCTTCACTTCTTTCCCCCTTTGTCAGCGTATAGATTTTCTCTCGGCGCTGGCCTTGTCTTCCTCTCTGCACAACGCCACGTTTCAGAATAGCAATCAGCCAGCCTCATTTGCCCCCCCCCCCCCTGTCTCCTCATGTACCAGAGAATACTTATGCTCTCAAGTCAAAGGCTGCTCCCTGAAGGTGTCTGGGCTTCCTTCACGGGCTAAATTAGATATTTAAGTGGTCAGATGCTTTGTTGCAACTCGGCCGGTGAAAAGTGAAGATTAAAAACAAACCGCACTGATGTGCACCGCAAAGTTGAACTTGAAATCGTGTTATTGTTTCATGTCCCTTTCTCTCCTGATTCCTTTATCACCGTCTGTTATTTCACCCGTTCTCTCTCTCTCTCAAGCAAGTAATTATGTTGTAGTGTAAATCTGAATTCTGCTTTCTGCTTGCAGCGACAGAAAAAGCCCACAATTTTGCTGACATGAGCAGAATTGTAACTTCTCGAGGGGCAGCCTTTGCGCTATCAGTGAGTCACTGTTTGCCTCTGGTTCAGTAAAAGCTCGAACACAAGACTAATACAACTACCACGTGGTTTAGGAAAATGAGTAAAAATAGGAAAAAAATGCATACTTTAACAAGCCATTCTGATTTTTTGTTCTCTTTTCATTCCTCAGTTGCAGGATTGTTGCATCACATTAGAGCTCGTTTAAGTGCTGAGCTCAGACTGACTCATGTGGCAGGGCGCAGGTTACTTGAAATTATAATCTGCTTTTAATTACTGATTGATTGTGTGCTTAACACTTCAGTCAGCACAGGAGTCTATTAGCCGGCTCTGTTCAGCCATGTGTGAGAGTCATCAAATAAGCATTCAGAGAATCCCTGTTTTTGAATTCATTGCATTCCCCCCCCCCCCCCAAACAAAAGCCCTTGCACTTTCCGAAAATACCAGCTCCCCCCCCCCCCCCCCCCCCCCCCTTTTTTT
>VUQK01000107.1:0-14932 GCA_015106715.1 Bujurquina vittata | reverse complement strand
TTTGATATTTCTCCCCCCCAAAAAAATTTCGGGAGTCCCCCCCCCCCCCCCCCCCCACACACACACACACACTGAAGCACTGTCATATTTGAATGGCAAATAACAGAGCCATCAGCAATCTTAAAAGTAAAACCAGTGCTTTTCTAACTTTAACAAGTCAAAATGTCAGCTGAAGATAAGGCCCGTATTGTAACAAGTGCATCTTCCGTTGTATTCTCCTGCAGTTTTACATTATTAACCTGAGTAATGCTTAGCTTTAAAGCAGTTCTGGGGCATGGTGGCCATCGGGAGGTTCGGGAGGTTTCCTGAATGGCCGGTCGTCTTCAGACTAAACTGGCTGGTGATCAGAATTTTTATTTTATTTATTTTTTAAATTTATTTTTACCCAAGTTAGCACAGCAGCACTTGCTGTGTAGCTCTCACGGCCTCTCCAGACCAAGCTCCCAGGCTGAATTTCAACCCCAGCCTGCCCCTGGTATCAGATACAGACACTTGTTAACAGGCAAAAGTGCAGTTATTGTAGCGCAGCTTAACTGACCGTAAGTAATCAATTTTTGTTCTATTTGTCAGTGCTGCCAACAGTATGTACCATTCAAGAGTAATGATCCCAGCAGCCTGCCAGTGGTTTAAAAAAGCCTGGAATAACACTATATGGACAAAAGTATGGGGCCAAACTTCTTAACTCTTTATTGTTCTGGCCATGCATTTACAGAGCACATTTTGAGTTCCTGTATCTTTCTGAAACATGCACTGATGTTCACTTCAGCTGTTTAAGCCATGTCTGCCACTTGGATTTGATCTGTTTTCTCCACTGGCTCTCACTTTGTAAGTAGTAAACTCTTTAGTTAGCTTACTCACAGGAAGCTAGCAACAATAAGGGAACATTAGAAATTTGGACTCCGCTTGGTGAAAAGGTCAAAGTTAGCGATATTTTTTGACATGACTTTACTGAAAATAATTAATAGCACGAAGAGGTAAAAAAAGTTTTATAAGGGTTGAATTTCTTTTTTTAAATGGCCGATTTGTCACTTTATGGTAAAGGTTGTACCTGAAGCTACTGTAGTGCAACTGGAAAGGCCTATTTGCAAAAGAATAAAAACTATTCTTATCATTTACTGTACCAGTGTTTATATGATACATTCAATTCTATTACATTAAATTAGTGCTAGAATAATTTTTGTATGATTACAAGCGTTATTTTATTTTTTTCCATCTAAAAACATGTTCAACCAAATGGCTGAATTGTAATCATTTCAACTGATCTGAATCTGAAGGACCAGCTATTGTATATGTACTGCATGTATTTTCCTGGTAAAATAAAGGTTCAATTTAAAATATGTTAATATGAAATCTGATCTGATGCCATACACTTGAGGAAAAATAATATTTTAAAAAGAATTAAAATATGTTAAATATCTTGAAAAAAATTGCCTGATATGTTACTGTTATAGGTAATTTTAATATCTGGCATATATTGGTATACTGACATATTCCAAGCATTATAACAGTGCATGGTTTGCCATTTTGGGTTTTTCTTTCTGTCTGACAAATCATAGATGGACTCTAAAACTTTTTTATGGTGCAAGGCCATGTAACTTGATGCCTGTGGACTCATGACTCTTTCAACTGTCAAATGGTGGAGCAAAGAGGCCAACGCAAAGATAAATGTACGATGTCCATCACTCATTCATGCCTACAGCCAGCATATAGGAGGGCCTGCTCTTTCATGCTGGTACACATGTACAGTACAAGATCCCAGATATGTCAATGCAATGGCACGTTACTCTGTTTGTATATATTTTTGACCTGTCCATCTCAGACTGCTGGATTGTCTATAAGAGAGACTGTGCTCTATTGAATGAGAAACCAATAATTCTCTAAAGGTTTGCTTGCAGTTGCCCACAATTTGAAACAAGTCAACACGCTGAGCAAAGATCGTCCTCTTCTCAACCACACATTGCTTCAGAAGGAGTGGTACATCCCGAGACCCTCACAAACACTGTGTTAGCACAAGTACAGACATCTGCCAGTTCAGTGTAACAGGCAGGAATGGTGCAGACTGTCCGAAGTATGTGTAAAGCTGGAAATCCCAGAAATGCAATATGTTCCTTGGCTTGCATGCACACCAACAGTGCTTTGCAATAATACCTCAGGAAATAAAGGGAATATAATGCCCCAAAAACCTGCTGTTACAGGTGGTTCTGTTGCACTATGCACATTTGAGGAAGGTTTATGGCTTTTGCAGAGAAATTTCAAGAATTTTATTTGTACGAATCTGGTTATATATTCACACTTTTACCATAAGGGGAATCACAACCATTTGGTAGAGCCTTCCAGCAAGTTTCCCCTCCTAGATATTACACAATTTACTGTAAGTTATATCATTATAAAGTGGAAGCTTTGATGAACCACGGCAGTAAAAGTGTGTGAAAGTCACCAACAAATTCCAAGCCTCCTCTGGCATTACGTCACAAAAAACTGTATCCTGGCAGCTTCTTGACACGAGTTTCCACAGCTAAGCGGCTCCTGCTGGTGTAATGTGTAACTGGCCCAGTAATTTTGTCCTTACAGTGCATTTGTTACAGTTATCAGGTCATAGGCCATGAAACCTTCACATCCACAACAGAGGCCAGGAAGGTAATCAATACTTTTTGCATCAATTTGCTTTTTTTGGTCATTTTCAAATGATAGATAATGACCTGAGAAGTTTGCTTGTTGATCCAAAAGTAATTGAAGTAAACATGGAAGCTCTCTATAAAGCAACCTTGTCTTCTGAGGATGCACAAAATAGAGCCAAGTCCTTGTTATGAGTGTAGTTGTCGTTACTTTATATGAAAAAAGTAAAATGAAATTTAACTTAAAGTTAAATGGAGCCAGTTTGGAAATGCTTACACTCTGAATGGCACTCTTGAACTAAATTCTCTGAAGAGTTTTTTTTTCTTTCTTAGTGCTCAAACAATGGAGATATGGATCCACGGCACAACAATATAAATAAATACACAGCAGTATAAAAAAAACAACAGGAAAGATTTTTTTTTAAATAAATGTTTATTTTTACCATTGTATTATTTTCTGTATACAAGAATGTGTAACAAAAGCCAAATAAGCAATCCATTTTAGTCTTTTAAAAAATGGTAAGGCATGTCTGCTTGTATAACCACCAACTTTGATTCCCCCAAAACTTTGAACAACGTGCACTGACATTTCCAAAACGCTTGATGTGCTCCTTATTTATCAGATTTTGCAAATCACAACAGTACCACACTCACAGCATATGTTTCAGCAAAAGTGCAGCAAATGATTAACATCGAAATGAAGAAGATCTTGCATAAAACACTCTTTAAAAAACTCAGCTCTCTCTTTATTTACCCAGTTTTTTTAATGCCAAAAAGAATGAATGAGAGGAGAGAAAAAAAAAGAAAGAAGTTCAGCACTGAATCATACCAAACTGTGAATCGATGTCTGACCGGGGTAACAGAACTTGCCGGGAATGAGAGGGGTACACAAGGCAGTGGAGAATGGCAAACATTCCTCTTGTAATGAGAGAAGACTGTAGTTTCGACAGATACAAGTTCTTTGGAAAAACTACACCAAACTTCCAAAACATTCTTTCCTTAATTCACTTTCTTCACAGAACACCACTAAAGCCCAGCCTCATCTTAGTGATCCAAAACTCTTGTTGCTGCAATAACAAATCTTGTAGAGGCTCTAATGGGTGCATTGAACCTTTGTATGGCTGCAGATGCTTTCTGTGATTTTTTCACTTTGAAAAAATCAAATAAAAAAGAAGAGTTGTTAAGCCCCACTGAGGAGCAAACAGTGCCAAAGCTTAAACAATGCTTGTATCTGAAGCCACAGCTAACTTCCTGCCCTATTATCAGGCACACACTGCACTGATTGTTCCACTCCACTTACCGACCTTGACTTAGAAATATCTGCGTCCACAATGCTTTGGCTGTGAATGACTGCAAGCATGACCCACTAACTTGCACTTATAATTGAGTTTTATTCCTGTTGCGCAGCAAATCCATTTAATTAGCCAATTATAAAACCACCAAACACACGAAAAAGAGGGAAAAAAAGCGCAGACAAAACACCTTTTTTGCCATCACAGTCAGAACACTTTGCGTCAAGTGTAGATATTCTTAGTTAAGTGTAAACGTCCGGAGCTAAAATGAATTATCAGTCTGCACTTCAACATGTAACAAATTATGATTTTTACATGAAACCTCCTTCACTTCCACTCTCTCCTATTCACGGTGGTCCTCCTGGGTGAGTAAAGATGAGGGAAACTGGTACTGCACAGGACTGACAGCTAGTTACTTTAACAGTATTTAATTCAACACTCACCATATTATAAATAGTTACAGCGTGATGTCTTCCCAACTCCCTGTCTGACCCACTGAAACAGCACCAGCTGATGCTTTTGCTTATGAAGTGAGTTCAGATGTGTTTGTTTTCACTTCTGCCCCGCACATTTTGGGTGCTGGTCTCTGTGTTCAATTAAGGATAGCGCGACGCGGCAGAAAACACACGAGCAATTTAAAAAGCAGTAAGTGCAATCTAGAGACTGATGTGACTTATGTATAAGAACGATTTCAATTTGTTTTCTTTGGGGTTCTTTTTTTCCAACACAGTTGAGTCATCTAACCGTGTTTATGTTTCCAATGCAGCCCTGGTTCCATCCCATACAGGCTTTGACCTTGGAAGGCTCAAAAGGCTTACTCAGTCACCCATTTTAGTGTGCACTAAAATTTCCATGCACCTTTTCAGACACAGAGCTTTGCATCAAGTCACCGGCACCAATGAGTTGCTGAATCATTGCAGCAGTGAAGCATATGTAGAGGGGTCTCATGTATGCATGAGGGTTTTGGATGGTCTCGACGGGTATTGGGACATCCTTTTCCCTCTCTCAATGCTGCTGCTCGGCATTGTTGGTGAGTAATTAACTCGGGTTGAAATCACCCCAATGTTCATTCACTACTCCCCTATTAACGGGTACTCTGCAGTTTACTCATTAGATCATTAACCGTGATCTGAGACACTTACTGGGTCATAACTGTCAGCTGTTGAGTCCTGCAATGGTTATTTTGGCAACAGCGCATTGCGGCATGTTGCGCTGTCTGCGTTTCTACATTTTTGATCACACTGTATAGAGGGAAAACACAATTTGAACACTCCCAATGGCAGAATGTAAATATACTGCATTATATATATTAAAAAGAGAGATTTTAGGCACGTTGTTTCTTCATAGTTTTGTCTTAGCTAAGAATGTGTTGGGTAGTTACATTTTTATGCAGAAATTTGCCAAAAGACAAACAAATTCAAATATTTTTCTGTCCACTAATGGCATGTGAATATTAGAAGCTGAGCTTTGGGATAAAAAGCTGAGCTCAACATTTAGTCACACATTAGACTGCATAATTGGATGACATATAGTAATTAAAATAAAAGCAGCACCCTCAAAAGACAGAAAAACACCATTAGATGTAAACCTTTATACGCTTGTTTTACAGAGTAACAGAAAGAAGATTAAAGTCAGTTCATATGCCACCCGCTTCTTTTGCATCCTCTAGAGGAAAACCTTGTGATTTCTGCCATTCGAATCAAATTAGGTTATTTTGTGGATAAAAAACATGTGAATGGAACTACTCTGCCTCTGCGTCCCTGCATTAATTTACTTAGTGCGCAGTCACTGGGTGGCCTCATGTTAATCACTTCAGTGTTGTCTTTACTCGTGCTTTGGTTAAATAGAGGACTGTTGTATTACACAAATAAGGTTTACTATGCTGGCTTTAGTGGGAGGCTGCTGTTCAGTCATCTTCTCCAAAAGCGATTTCTATAAGGAGTGAGGTGAAAGAGGTCAACTGTGGGAACTTCCTGTGGTGGTCAATTTCTCTCTTGTGAGTCATATGAGCGCACTGAGGGTAGATTCGCCTTATGGTGTTTTCTGTGAAGAGATCTGTGACGTTTGCACAAACTTTGTGCCCGACTCTCCCCTCTTCATGCTGTAGAGATAGGCCCCAAATTCTCTTTATTAAGCTACTGTATGTGAAACACAAGATCTCTTTTAGCTGCTCATAGCAACTATTGATTTGTCTATTTGTGTATTTACTGGAAGGTCCCTGTTGAAATAGCAGGCTTGTGTATTGTGAAAACATTTCAGGTACTTATCAGCTGATGGGATTCAATTCTCTAGGCACACTTGTGATGGGTCCAACAGTATTCATGCTACATTTTGCAACACAAACTGTATTTGAAAGCTACATTTAGCTGTTACAGCCGTTAGTTGCAGTTGAGTTGTCAAAAAAAAAGTCCCATCTTTTTTCCTAAACCTTTTTCCTTGATCTTAATTGAAAATGTGCTAATTGAATCTCGCTCGGCAGATTGGTGTTATGCTGTTGCTGAGTACTTTAAAACTGTTATTTCTCTAGGATAACACACAAAAAAGCCATTCCTAAACACTTTTACACAGCCTATCACAGCTGTCGTAGGGCAAAAGGTGAGGCCATACTGCAGAGTGTCAGTTCACTGAAAAATCTTACTTCATTACCAATCTCAGCATAATAGCTGCTTGTGCTCAAAATGCAAGGATTTGAGGGACAGCAACTCTTTTCCTTTCATAAAGGGTGGTGCAGTGTATGTTATGGTAAAGGAGATAGAAAAGGAAGTGCTTTATCTTAACATTCAGAGAAGGGGACAAGTTCTCATTTCTGGTATACATTATGACATCAGCCATTGTGTTGTGTTTGTGAAGTGCTTTGCTCCCCAAGCCTCTTGAGTCTGCTAAAGGTCAATGCCTGTAGGACACACAATGAAAGTTACGAATAGTTACCTTAGTTGTAGGAGTACAGCTAAAGCCCTCTGGCCTTGGAACTCTTTTTAAAGTTGCTGACATTGTGCGCGTCCTCTAAGAGAACATGACCAATTACACCACATATAGCCTGTAGGGGGCATAGGTCTGTTCTCATTAACCAACCAAAAACATGTAAATTTCAGTATGGTTCAACAAAAGACGTGAGGGGTAACCAGCAGAGAATGTCAGAGGTTGCAACTGCTAACATGTATGGGAATAAACATCAAAAATAACAAAAAAATTAATGATCATTTTGAATTATGAAACTGTGGCAGTAAAGAAAATTAAGGAAATTAAAATTTCATGAGCATATATTTAATATTACTCTGCTCTAAGTCCTCTGAGAATAACAGAAACTGTGTGAGTGCATGTTAACTACCCAAACAGAAGAAAGTAAATTAGATACCTGAACACTGTGAACAGGTAATTAGTGCTGCTGCAGAACCGTTCTTATTTTTATTTAACAGATGATCAAATAATTTGTAGAAACAATGATACAGTTGTTTAAAAAAAGTATCCATTACCAGTAAGATTACATTACAGTACTTCCCAGTGTAATACATACTGTAACTGCTTATAAGTACAATACAATCAGTTAAATGATCTGAAAATATAGATCGTTTTCTCTATGGGGGGTGGATGTTTCCTGTAGCTGTATAAACGTATGATGCCAACAAAAATAATCTGTGCAAAGTAGTTCTCTTAGTGCAGTACAATAGCACTTTCTCAGAGATAATCAAATGTGCAACAATAAAGTGGCTGTAAGACCTGCTGCTTCCTGAAGCCACACTGATATGACCAAACGGGAAACCAGGTGAAATGCTAGCACTGTACAACCTGCACAATCACTCCAAAAACTGTGTAGCCTGCATAAAACAATTAAAAAAAAAAAGAAAAGAGTTTTGTCAGTTAACATCATATCCACGCATGCACACAGTAAAACTTTCTCCTTTTGTTTTTGTTTTCCTTTTGGGGAGAAGACTATAGGATAAAATAGGTGTTGTCTCGTTTTCTCCACTCGTCATACAAAGGAAAAGAAAAATAGATTCCCTTTTATCTGAAAAAAATCACTGACAGAACCATATTTAGAGGGTTTCGTTTCTTAAAAGAGAAGCATGTTTTTCCAGAACTCACTTTAGAATAATGAGAAAACACATTTTCTTTATTTTCAGAGACGTGAAAGCTGGTTCACTGATGGCACCAAGCATTCTTTGGGGGTGGGGACAAGCGGGATGCAGCACTGCACTCACTTTCAAGCCTACCATAAAGTACCATACAGTAAGCCACTCTCAACAGGTTTCCAGGAGGTTCTACATGTCCAGTGAGGGAACAGCAGTACAACTTGCTGTTAAACATACTGTTATGTAACAGTAAAAAAAGTCAGCGATAATACAGGCCACAGTGTATTATCTCCATTGAGTCTGCATTGCCCAAAGCGGGAGTGTGAGGGCAGCCATCAGCAGCAGTGTGGAGGGTCTGCAGGAAATTGACTTGCCTGCGGCTGCCGCGCGTTCATCGCTTCTGTCGGCTCCGATCACAGGAGCCTCTGTTCCAACAAAAATAAACTCTGTTGTGCAGCCGTCAGAGCAACCGCTGCCACTGCCGGAGGAGCTGCCCTCGTCACCTGGAGCAACACAAATTAAAAATTACATGAAAACAACATTATCGGAAGCAGCTACAAGTATGGTTCACTGCAGAGGGGAAGAGAAAATATACAATATACAATCAAGAGGCCAGGTCACGGGAGGAAGTGGCAAAAAATAAATAAGTAAAAGTCACCCACACATCCCACTGATATACTCAACAGTGGGTGTTATAATTTGGTTAGTTGCTTTGGTTATTTGAAATGTTTTGTTCAGTTTGAATATTAACAATTACTGACTTTGTGCTAGACTATTTTTCTTTTTCTTGGCAAACCAATAGCATCCTTGTCCAAATAACCTTCAGTATTTAGATTAGGAAGTGACTGAAGGCTGTAATGCTGTCAGCTTTGGCACAGATTCCTGCTGCCTTCAGCTCCACAGCAATTTGAAGCTGCTGCTTCATCTTTTCAATTCAGTTTTGTACAAATGTAAACTGTTTGGTTAACTGCTCAACAGCAAACTTCATGCATCAGAGTTATTACAGCCACTATTTGTTGTTGACTCATTCAGTATTAGGGCCACTATTATGCATAGATATTAGCTGTCTTCTAAACATTTGATGATGAGCCAGCACTTACAGGTAATTGTGCAAATAATAGAAATCTGTGAAATCTGGATTCAAATACAGTAACACAGTCATTTTTGTCAGTGAATGCCTGATTTCTACCTTAAAAACCAGTAAGAAAAACAGGGTTGTAAATTGTCTCAAAACTTCACAGCGACAGCTTCACACAGTAATTACAGTATGCTGAGGAAAGAAGACTGAAGTATGGTATGGTTAAAATTTCACAGACTTTCTCAAATGTCCTACAAGCACTCCTTTACTCATTACCCTAATAGTGCCTCCACATGCATTTACTTGTTGATTTGGGAGAAGGGGGACTCAGAGTGCGCGCATGATTTTTGTCAACGGTAATTTAGTAGGGTCTCTTCGATCTGAGGAACCGGCGGTACATAAGCTGAACAGCTTATTAGTGACTGCTTGTATGGCTAAAGTAGCTGCTGAACTAAGACTTTGCCAGCTAGTGTACCTAATGAGACACTAAGTTACATTTTTTTGTACTACAGACACCAGCTTCTATTTTGGAACAGCTTGACAGGGTGAGGTTAAAAGTAAAGTGACTGGTACAACAAAGCTAATGAGCTAGGATACCGTTCTCTGTTTTGGACTCTCCAATCCCTTCAAAGGTGCTGTTAAGACAGGTGCTATTGTTCGGCGGTGCAAATTTACGTGTCAAGGTTAACCACAGACCTAAGTGTGAAAGACTTGCAAGGATTTACTTGGTGTCCATGAAAAGATCTGCTTTTCGGGGCAATTCTATTCGATTATCTGCTGGTGTAAAAGTTCCTTTACAGCAGACAGTGCTAAACTTGTTGTGTTCTATTTAAAGTGGTGAAAAATGTGATTTTGGATAGATGTGTGTGTGTGTGTGGGGGGGGGGTGTCACCAACAAAGCACATGTAAACATCCTTTTTTTATGGTTTTCTTACTTTGCCTGCCAACCTATGCAATAATTTTAGGTGCTTTAGCATTGGATGTGTGATGTTGAAGCAGACACCACTCCCGAGAGAAAAACAAACATGACAGCAGCAAAAATGGAGCTGAAGCACAAATTATGGCGGCAGCAGTCATGCAGCCACACATTTTGTTTTGTAGCTCGGAGAATTTCTCCCATCCTGTCAGCTTAAGCGGATCTGCAGAATCAGAAAGAATGGTTTCTGTCATAGCAGCATTTGAGATGTACATCTTCCTAAACATAGGCTTGGTTGTCTGTCATTGTCTTTGTCACCACACCTAGAGCTATTTATTCCCCTAATAAATGTCAGTCTTGCTTCAGTGCAACACTAAACATCCTGCAGAGTTGTATACTGAGTTCCTACATGAATGACAGCTGAGATCTTATTTCAGTAGTAACAGTTTAGATATTTGTGACAGTGCTGCTTGTGGTGTAATGTAATCCATACCAAAAGTATCATGCAGTGAGGGAAAGCTTTTCTTTATATATTTTACTTATTGTTAGATTGCTTCCACCTGCACATGGCGTGGCTCTGGAGTGGGCTGTCAGTCTACATGCTAACATGTCCTTGAGAAAAATACTGACCCACAAATTGCCTCCGTCTGTGAGTGTGTGTGGAGTAGATGAAGTATAAAAAGGCACTTTCTACATCTAAACAAATAAGAGAACTTACTGGAGTCCTGGAAGTAGATGTCATTTCCATTGTAGGCATTCTTTAGCTTGTTGGTCATGACACGCAACGCCATGATCTGCTGCCGAATCAGTGTGTCAGGTCTG
Organism: Bujurquina vittata; assembly: GCA_015106715.1. Taxonomy (NCBI): domain Eukaryota; kingdom Metazoa; phylum Chordata; class Actinopteri; order Cichliformes; family Cichlidae; genus Bujurquina; species Bujurquina vittata. The sequence continues at coordinate 4,139 of VUQK01000107.1, read as the reverse complement.
GTGATATCCACTTCCACCTCTGGGTTGTTTACCTGGTTGGTCAGACCCTCCTTCACCACTTCAGGGAAGTATCTGGACACAGTGACACATCAAAAGATTAAATGGGCTGTTATGGCAATATTTTCCAGGTGTGTTACAGAATTTCTGACTGACATATCATTTAGTAGGTAATTTATTATTATTATCGTTACCAAAAATATTCAGGAAACATGCTGTATATGTATGATTGATAATCTGGCTCCAAAAAACAGAAAGGAGAAAAAAAGACGAAGCCTTCATCTCTGACACTAAATCTACTGTGAGGTGGCTCACACTGCTCAACACTATGTAACTTCAGACCATACACACAGACTGAGAAAGCAGGAATAAAGCACTTCTATTTATATCACATATTTTCAGTGTAACTGGTGAAATGTGATTCTCAGTTTTCTTGTTTTCCCACAGGAGACTGAAAAATCCCCATTTCCTCCAATAGTAATCCTAATACTATATACATATACAGTTCATACATGTACACACACACACACATATACAAGGACATGTGCAAATCCACTTTATTACCTGATGTGTGAGCACCACTATAAAAAAGTAGACATTTTGGCAGTTTACTAATCTGGAGAATTCACACAATGCCACGATAACCCCAGGGCTGGATGTCACAACAAATTCACCCCAAGGTCAGACTGTGTACAGCTCAGAGAAATTTGCAAAAAATCCATTTGCTACATCTCAGACTCTACAGGTCTCAGTTAGCATATATTAAATGTTAAAGTTCATGACAGCACAATTAGAGTCAACAAGTCTTCTGGAACAATGTGCTCTGGATAGATCAAAGTGGAAATGTCTGGCCCTAATGTACAGAGCCATGAATGCACTGATATCTTGTGCTTTTGCCAAACACCCCATACCAACGTTCAAGCACGGTGGTGGAGGGGTGATGTTTTAGACTTTTTTTACAGTCAAAGGATCTGGGCACCTTGCCGTCATTGAGTCGACCATCAACTCCTCTGCATACCAAAGTATTTTAGAATCAAATGTACTGAAATGGCCAGTCAAAGTCTCAACCTGATTGAAATCTGTGGTGGGGCCTGAAGAGAGCCGTGCATAATGAAGACCTACAACCCTCAGTGAATTCAAGCAACACTGTAAAGAGGAGTGAGCCAAAATTCCCCTGCAACTATCTGACAAACTTATGACGTCAAACAGAAAACAATTACTTGAAGTTATTGCTGCTGAAGGCAAGTCTACAAGCTACTGACTCACAAGGTGTACTTAGTTTTGGACTTCCAAGAGTCCCGTGAAAACAAACTGTTGATATCATAAACTCATTTACCCATGAAGGTGACCCCTTTTGTAACTGTCATACTCAGTTGTTTTAAATATGTTTTATGAGGTAAAGGTGAAAAGGGCAACGTTAATGAGTAAATCATAACCCGAGGCATACAATACATACAAAGTATAACCAGTTACTATAGGTGTTTCCATTTTTCTTTGATAGGGGTCATTTAGGTGCTGCGTGTTGTTTAAACGCAGCATGCGCGTTCATGATTTGCAGTGATAAACTAAGTCACAAAGTAGACCAAGTGAAATTAGACAGAATTACAAGAGCTGTTCTTTCTGATGACAGATGCTTAAATCAGACAAAACATAGGAGTGCAATCAGGCTTAACAGTCTATTTCATGTTAGGAGTGGTTGCACTTCACACAGAGAGCTCTGAACATGCCAGAAGCACACAAAAGCTTGTGTTTTGTCTGTTATAACTTACTGAATCAAGAATAATTCAACTGCTTTGCAGTGATGCAATATTCCCCTACAAAGACAGTCTGTGCTTCATCATCTTCTCAGTTCATTTTGTATTTTATTTAATAAATACAAACAGACTTGGACACAGTCCATTTTAAAATAAGGCGTCAATCCAACGATTTCACACGCTTCTAACACAGTTTGACTGTTACTGATGTTTTATTATCAATTTACTCACCAGATTTAGAGTGGTGCTTAAAAATGTTACTGGCACAAACAATTGTCTTTTATTGCACCATCTGGAGAATTTGTTACTTGGAGAGGGCTAAAGTGATGAGGTGATATATTTTCTCTGCTAGCACCTCTGGTTCACTGTTACAGACACAAACACACTGACCAATCAGCTGTATGCTTTAGCTTCGCACTACAAGCTGCACACTGGTGACAAGAGGCGTTGGCGCTCTTCAGTCCTCTGGGGTATTACAGCCTCAGAGATTATAAACCGTACAAGTTCTCCATATGAGTACTAACACATTGTATTTACAGAGAGAGAGGGAGAGGGGGAGAAAGAAAGAAAGAGATAATCTTTGAACAGAGTGTGGTTATTTTAATCCCTGGCAGGCAATATGTGATAACAGGAGAGAAGTGTGACTTTGCTGTGGGTATAAAGAGCACTGTAAGTCCTCACCTGCCCTTAGTGTGGCTGTTCCAGCACTGCTCTTCATCAGACTCTGTGAGTTTGCCCTTGGCACAGATGTCATCTGGCAAGTTGGACCAGAACCTTTTGGACTCCTTAAGCTTCTCTTTAATGTCAATCACCTGCCATGGGTCAAAAACAGTGGACAGAATTATAGTAGATTTTTAAATAAAATTGGAAAAGAAGCAAAACTATACAGTACAGTACTGTGCAAAAGTTTTGAGCTACAGTACCCCTCATTTCTTCATATTTTTCTGAAAAATTGTGAAATATATGCATATTAGGATATGTGTAAACATACATGTAATTACAGTGCACACAAGGCAAAAAGAGAGTTTGTCGTCAATAAGATCCTTTTCAAATATCATTTCAAATCATCAAAATCTGACGGTACTTTTCTATGTTCGTAATTCCATCAATTTTGACAAGATCCCCAACACCACAGCCCCAAACCACGCCCCAAACCAGGCATCGGGGAGGACATTCAAAGCTCTTCTTTGAATCTTGGTTGCCTTTTGTCCTGTTCTCCGTCAAGATGATCCCAAACTGCCTCAATAATATGAAGACTCTTCAGCCCCAAATCATGACAGAGGCTCCACAGTATTGTAAGGATGGTTGTAGACACACATGTTGCACCCTCTCCTCACCTCCTACGTACATATTGATGAAAATTTAACCCCAAATTTCAAATTTGGATTCATCCCTCCATCAGACCTATTGCCACTCATTTTCAGTCCAGTGCTTGTGTAATTTGGGATACCTCAGTCTTTTCTCCCTGTTTCCCTTCCTTAAAACAACCTCCCTTTTCAAGCTCCAGAGACTTTCAATGAGACCATTTCTGATGAGGCTTCTTTGAAGAGTAGATGGATCAGCTGGAGTGCCAGCTGCATCTCTCAGGTCCTGTGTCAGAGCTTTGCTGTATTTTTTTCCTATTTCTTAAGGACATCACTTTCAGTTACTGTTCATCTGCTGTAGATTTTTTTAGGCCTTCTACTTCTCCTTGTGCTGAGATATGCCAAGTTTTCAGAACTTTGGAAATCACCAAAACATTGTTTTATTTCTGTCAAACTGTGTCATTGTTGGCATTTTTTTGTAGATTCAAGTAAAAAAACAAAAAAACAAAAAAAAGGGGGATCAAATTATATGTTTTTGCAACATTTGCTGGTAAAAAAGTGCCTAAACATCCAATTAAAATTAATGCTACATTGTTTGTTTATTACAGTAGGTCTAGAAAAAAATCACACACATGCACAAAAAAACAAAAAACACTCCAATATGTCCATCTGTGCATAAGAGTGCAGCACATTGTGATTCTAAACATTCAAGTTTGTGTTTTTAATTCATTCCATTAGGAGCCCAGTACTCTCGAACCAACCCAGAGATCTCTTTCCATATTGTGTTCATCTCTGATTCATACAAGACTTGAGATTTCAAATTTGATATTTGGCATGAGTGGTCACCCCCAACTGATTCCATCTGGGCTCAGCAAGAAGTTTGAGCGCGTGATCAGAAAAACATTAGGAAAAAAAAAACACACCAGGACTCATCATGTACGGCAGCGTATTGTGTTGCTTTGTCATTTTCATCGAGTTGGTAACAATCTTGAAGACAGAAAGCAAGTTATTTTAATCCGAACATAAGGGGTAACATATTGGTTTATCATTTAGATTTATTATGCGCCATATATATATATATATA
>VUQK01000106.1:12498-36042 GCA_015106715.1 Bujurquina vittata | reverse complement strand
GTTAATCAATCAAAGACAGTTAATGCCTTTGAAGCGCCATGCATTTTCTGTCAAGGAGATCACACGTTCGAGACATGCAGCAGGCTTAAGGAGCAAACGTATGACAAGCGTGTGGAGTTTATAAAGGCAAAAGGGCTATGCTTTAGTTGCTTAGCTCAAGGACAGGGGAGTAAGACTTTCAAGGAGAAAATAGTGTGCAAGCAATGTTCACAGGGACATCCCGATGCCCTTTACGTGGACAAAATGACAGCTGTGCGCGCGCCCGCGGAGCAGGATCACACACAGGGTGAGAGGGTCGGTGGGGCGCAACCGGCAGCCCGGGCTGAAATAGTTGGCTGCACCGGGGCTGGGGATGCAGAAGGCTTGCTACCAATCGTGCCGGTAAAGGTCGAGGCCGGTACTAGTGAAAGATCAATAGTGACATGCACTTTTGTGGATTCTGGGAGCACAGCTACTTCCTTTACTGAAGATCTTTGCAAGGAACTGAGTGTGAAAGGAAACCCAACACAGATTCTGTTGAGTACAATGGAACAGGAGCAGCCTGGTGAGCAGCAATTGGTGAACAGTGACAGGCTCACAGACCTGGAAATAAGTGGTCTGGAGGAAACAGAGTACATGCAGTTGCCAAAGGTCTTCACACACAGTCATGTACTAGTGCAGAGAGGAAATATTCCCAGGCAGCCACATCTGCAAAGGTGGACATTCTTGAAGGAGGTACAGCTACCACACATTCTGAGGTGGGTCTTCTCAATGGAGACATGGCATGTCATCAGTAGCCAAACTGATGGACCTTTTGCAATGCAGACTACCCTGAGCTGGGTGGTGTGTGGGTCTGTGCAGACCAAAGGCATAAATCCTAATGAGCAGACAACTCAGTGCAGTGTCGACCGTGCGTCAGATGTGGAAGCAGAACGGCCGCTGGTGCAGCAGCATAACACAGACTTTCCAGAGCGTCGACAGGAGGATAAGGAGGAGACGTCACCGAAAGACAAAAGGTTCATGCTCTCAGAGCAGAAGACGACAAAGGACGTGAGCGGGCGTTACAGTGAAATGGTAAAGAGGCCAAATAACCGCAGTCCGGCTGAACAACGAGCTAGCGGCTTGAAGAGAAAGATGGAGAAAAGTGAAGCACTTCTTTAGGACAAAACCTTCATGCAGAGCCTGTTGGACAACGGGTACGCTGTAGAGGTTCCTCCTGAACAGCTCAATCGAGACGACAGCAGAGTGCGGTATGTCCCACGCCGCAGGGTGTGCCACCCAAAGGAAAAGAAAAAGCTCTTAGTCTTTGCCCGGGGCCGGGGAGCCGTCAACGCGTATGGTGTCTGCCACCTGGAGTTTCCAGCATGGAGGATCAGTGCACCAGGAAGCGGTGGAGACAAGGACAGCATCTGGTGGATTTTTTGGGCTTTTTTGGGCTTCTGGACTAGGTGGGCTCGGGAGTACTTGCTTCTCTGGCAGGAGCGCCAGAAGTGGGTGGGCCTAAAAAGAAACAGCAAGCCGGGAGACGTGGTGCTGGTGGACGACAGCCCAGCACCAAGGAATACGTGTGACTGTATGAAGAATAACGAATAAAGTCTTAAAATCCAAGAGGCTTCTACTGTCATGCGTGTTGGAATACAGTGGATCATGGAGATAAGCCTGCGTGCCCAGAAGCGGCGTGGTCCAGAGGTGAAACCTGCCGCTACACTAACCATGGTTATTATGAAGTGCTAGCATAAATTGAAAGAAATATGCAGGAATAATTATACAATTCTTGCTATTTCTTGCAAGTATAAGCGCTACACAACATATACACAGCAGTTAACAGCAAGTATGAACTAAGCCTTTTGATGGCCTGATCAACCTGCTAAATACAGACAAACACTACATTAACATCATGATGTGTTAAAGCGATGTGTGCTATTTTTAAAAGCAAGGTCAAAGACAGCATTATGAAAGCGAACGCTTACCTCCGTAATGCAGGTATAAGCTTTGGGCATGCTTGCAGTCTCCTTTATTTCTTTTTTTTTTCTGTCTGCACTGCAGAGACTTTTTCTCTAAAACTCCAGGGTAAGATTTCACATTTTCATATTCTCGTAGGCTGTAGTTAGCCCACATAGGAAACATACCACTTAGGGTAAACAGTTGTTCTTCCAGCTGTATCCAGTTCTTCTTCATTGATAGCATAGTCACAATTAAGCACACGTGGACAAAAATGTGATTCTCTCTGTTAAGAATTGCTTGTGTAATGAGGAAGTCATGAATAATACAGTAAGCAAGTAATAATGTAGTCATTATTAAGCACTAATGGCCTTTAGAAGCTGTCCCAGCACTGCAGCTAATGCTGACCATAAAGACTCACTAGCAGTCGATGGCCTGACCTGCTTTCATTTCTCATTACAGTTTACCTTATTATGTCCAATTCATTTTTCCTTTTTTGTCATGATTGATGGGCATTCATATCTCTGCAATTCAGAGACAGTTTTTGATGCCTGATTGTCACCAGAAACACATGATAAATGATGTTCATTGTTTGTCTAATCTTACTTTTTAATCTTATACAGACAAATCCACCCAACACACACACACGCGTGCAACTGCTACACGAGCTGTGAGTCACAACACTCTCTAAACAAAAAGGTACGGTTTGACAAGCAGATCTTTTGATATTTAACTTCAAGAAGATGGAATAAAAGCTGATAACTTCAATCAATATGTTTTTGTTAACATGGAATTAGGATTGGGTCTTGGTATTTTTATTTTATTTATTTTTTTAAGAGCTATGTAGTATTCTGAAGTGACTACTGAAGACAAATGTAGTTTCTGACCTTTCAGATTGATATGCGACTTCCCAGCATTCAGGTCTGCTGCCATGGATACTAGGTATCGCATCTAACCAGAGATCAATATAATTCAGCTTCCATCACCAGTCGGTTATTAATCTTAACATCAAACACAGCAAGTCATTTTAAAGCATCAGGGTGACAGCATCCAATGAGGCATGGGCTGCTGCTACACAGATATGATGATAGAAGAGAAAGCAGGCAGATATTATCATCCTTCCTTCTTAAGCAAGATTTGTTTACATTAGAGAGGCTTTGGTATAAATCACTGACGGAGAACATTTCTAGTCCTGAAATTTAACATCTGCGGTCTGCAAGGGCAAATATTATTTTGTCTTGCTGCTCCTGTCAAAGATAGCACACAGCCGCAATATTCCTTTTCAAACACTGGGATCCAGCGTCGTCTTTCTTCCTTTCTTCTTGTGTTAGAGAAGTGGCAGATGTGAGCATTACTCCAGTTTACACTCAGGTTAATTGGGCCACTATAGTGTGGAAAAAGCACAACAACAAAGCAAAATATAGTTTATATAATAATGAGTCAGACAGCTAGTCTGCTTATGCCCAGAAATACATGCAGCTGATGTCTTGCTCTACCTCGTGCATGTGAATATATGGAGGAATTAGACAGAAAAATTTAGTCTCTTGAGTTAAAATAATGAAGCATTTAAAACTGTTTAACAATGTTTCTGGAGAAACATTTGTCAATGCTGACAAATAAAAGTGAAGTAAAAAAAAACAACAAACAAAAATAGATATAATCCTTATTTCCTTTGGTTCTACCGTGCATATAACTATCCTTAGGGAGTTCAGAACTTGCTCTGAGCCTGGAGGTTTGCTTTACAGCTCATTGCAGCTTATACTGAGTACACACACTCGCATCGGCACCAGAGCATGGCTCACAGTATAAGTGAGAAATGGAGACACAGTTAAACTTTATGATCACATTTTATGACGGTGGTGAGGCCAATTATTCTCTTTTGGAAAAAGAATTTGGTTGATCTGGTAAAGTACTGCGAGGTGGGAATACACTGGTACTGGGGAAAATTAATTCGATAACACTTCAAGGGTGCTGTGTGTACTGGGGATCAATATTTCATAGTTTGCGCGGAGCTGTGTGGCCACGTTGGCACAATTGGTACACTTTTTTCCAGAAAAATATTTATGTAAAGCAAGGCTAAATTCTGACTTTGATCAAAAGAGACAGCTGATGACAATTTCTAAGAGACACAAATGCTAAACACGAATAGTGGTCAGAACGATTTTCCCTGTGCATGCACTGTAAGAACTGGGCTGATATCTTGTTGATTGCTTGCATCACCTGAGCACAAGACCAAACTCTTCTTTTAGTGCAGTCCCAAAGCATTTTCCCCCTGTACAGAAAATGCATTGCCTGTGTTTTTTCTTCTTCTCCACCTTCTTTTTTTCTTTACACTTACTAATATTGCTTAGTTAAAGCCCTCTGAGGTTAGAAGAGCAACTCACTCATGCTGTTCTATATTTGAGAGAGCTGTGTGAGCCCCTGTGCTCTTGGCATAGTTTTCTTCACAAATGTAAACACCTGCATCACTGCTGTGCTCCCACTAATTAAAACTCTGTCTGTCTAATGAGAGCCATGGCTGTCAGGCCCCTCCACACACTCAATAAATCACCACTCTTCAGGCCTGCTTTATCCTGCCATGCGGAGAGGGATGTGTGCATCTCTCAGATATAAGCAACACAGATATTCTGTCCTGCTATCCTCTTTGTTCTCAGCACGCTCCATAAGAATGTGCCGTCTTCTCTACTATATCATCAAGTCATAATATGGCCAATGGAGAGAGGCAGCTTCAACTAAAATCTTCTCTGTTGGTGGCTGTGGTTACTAAGGACAGTTTCCTTAGATCGCAGACACAACGAGACAGCTCATGTAAGCAACCTATAACAGTCCACTTAAAGGGTAAGCATATAAGACTTATGTAAATGTATCACCAGCCATTTCACTGACTGGTGATGAATGAAGGAAAAGAAAACAAATAATGGCCCTCACCTCTTTTCTTAACAGCACTACATGCAGTTAAGCTAAATTCAGGTCATCAGTTTTCAAATGGTTTAGCCGTGAAAATGAGAAAGTGATTTAGAGAACATTATACGAGCACAGCAGTGAAAATATGTTTAAATTTAAATGGAACCCACTGCGTGCTCCTGCAATAATTACAACTCACTAGTAGTAATTAATACTTACTTAGTAGTAGTAATTACTAGTTGTTTTTATTTTTAACTGTTGCCAACACTGCGTCAAGAAGATGCATATTTCAACAGTATTTTAGGGCGTTATCAACTTTTGCATTAGGTAAAGTGTTTCTATTACACACTCTCGAAGTTAAGCATCAAAAGACGTGGAACACAAATAACAATCGTAAATACACTAAAAACTGGACACTTTAATATAAGGCAGAATTAGCTGTACAGCTATGCTTTACATTACATTGTTACATTGCTGGGACAATTACAGTACCCACTTTTAATGTCTTTGTGAGTTATGTGCATAAATGAATAAGGTGAGAATTTGTTTTGTTTTTGTTTAAGTGTAGGCAGATTTATTTTCACAGCACATTCTTTGTATTTTCTAGTCTGTGTTTAAAATTATGGGCGCAGGGGGGCAGGGTTAGCTTAAATTATTGATGTATTTATTCATTCATTCGTCTGTGGTTACAAAGTTTATAGATGAAGTCACTGGTGCTGCATAATGTTGCCTGTGAAGTTGGTAAAGGGTTCACAATTATATGTTCTCTAATGTCTGTAAATCATCAAGGTTTATAGGTGACACTGCAGCGCATGCTGCACCAAACAGACGTTTGCTCGCACTAAGGGTTGGCTGGTTTCTTCCCAATTCAGCGTTACGACTCACTATTTGACCTCTCTTCTGAGCCTCTTCGTACTGTACATGTTGATGACAATTTGAAGCAAAAATATCAAATTTGGATTCATCACTCAGTCAGACCTGTTGCCAATGATTTTCAGTCCAATCCATGTGTATTATGGCATACCGCAGCCTTTTCTCCCTGTTTTCCTTCCTTAAGAATAGCTTCTTGACAGCTACCGTTCTACTGAGACCATTTCTGATGAGGCTTCGGTGAACAGTAGATGGTTTGTCTAATTTCTGCACAGAGACGAGGCCTGCAGTGAAAAATGCAGAGTGCACCAAAGCCTTTGTGTGTACGTGTTTTTGCCAGAAGTACACACACACACACACACACACACACACACAAAGCTCTCCAACGTCACAAATCAACTGACATGTTTTTTTTCTCACATATTGAACACAAGGTTTTGAAATACAGCCATTATTGTGCACAGATAGATCTGAAGAGTGCCAGATTAATGTCTAAATCTGACAATAATGCCATTCAGGTGTCACTGAATGTAATTTCAGATTTTACAGAAACATAAGCAGACCTACTGACGCCTGTTTGTTGCCCACAGCTGGCTGTTTATCAATTTTTTCTTCCTTTGACTTTAATAAATGCTTGCAGCATCACACCACATGCAGGAAAAAAAATATGTGATTTGGGTATATGCACATGTGGCACAGCACTACTAAGATCCTGACTGAACTGCTGTTAATAATCCATGTTCATCTACACTTTCGACAGGTCATCGGTTAGAAGCCTGTTCCAGCTTTACACAGCTTGTTTTTTTTCTTTAATAAAGGAGGGTTCCTCTGGATAAATGTTGTGCTTCATCTGAGCTCAAAATTCATGCAGAGAGCAGCTGCCACAACATCCTAAAGCCCACATAGTACTCCTCACTTTCGGGTACAAGGTTCAAAGCATATATATTATTTTTTTCTGTTGTCTCTCCTTGATCTGCTTATCACGCTGCTTCTGGAGGTAAAAAGCATAAACCTGTGATTACTCTGCATTATGTTTGTCACATTACTAGTAACAAGCTGCACCTGTGTTGTCAGTAGCTCCCTATTCAGGTCTGCTTATTTGCGACCCACTGATTTGCACTGTTATTGGTAGATTGCGGTGGTCATTGTTGAAATGTACTGATTGTGTTTGTGTTCATTAACTGGAGCGTCGTTAGTAGATTACTGCTGAACTTTCCACCAGTGCTTTATTGCGACTGGCCTCACGCTAAATGTTCCGCTTAGTAAATCTAGTCCTTAATGTGAAGCTGCAGCAGCAGTTTGCATTACTGTAGGTGCACAAGGCACATTTGTTGACACAGTTGTGTTTATGATGAAGAATGAAAATGAGATGTTTCCTTTTGTAGAGGTTTTTTTTTCTTCCAGTGGTTTTCACTTGGGAGCTCTCCCATGAATGACATTTTTTGCCCAGTTGAATCATGAACTCTGACCTTAACGGAGGCAAGTGAGGCCTGCAGTTCTTTAGATATTGCCATGGGTTCTTTTGTGACCTCCTGGATGAGTCTTTAACATGCTCTTGGAGTAATATTTGTAGGCTGGCCATTCCCGGGAAGGTTCACCACTGTTCCAAGTTTTCTCCATTTGTGGACAAAGGCTTTCACTGTGGTTTACTAGCATCCCAAAGTCTTAAGTCTAGCGCAGCTGAACTCAGCTTTCCAGCTAAGTTAATTCATGATTTAACAAGGGGGACAATTACTTTTTCAGTGTAATCATGAGTATTAGTTTGGTGGCTTCAGAGGATGCAAAAGTACAGAAGTACAGATACCAATGTTACCTCCAGCATATCTGTGGCTCGTAACTGCAGCAGAGACCTCTGGAAAATGGCAAATTTGGAAAATCGTTCTTTCTTAGCTTGGCTCATAACTGGTAACGAGCTTTCTCATCTGGGTCAACTTAGCACAATCAGGGGATGCAGAGAGGTGTCAGAGATTAGCACCAACAGAACTTTATTCCTTTTGGAAGCAGTGAACACATTGTACAGCTGCACACTAACATTTCACTCATAACCACTTGGAAATGTCTTGGACCTCAATCAGCATACTCTCACACACTGGATGAAACTTCATACTACCAGCATTACTCTCAATCACTTGTGCACACACACAGACCAGAGGCGACGTTTCCTCTCTTCCCCACAACACTGAACCTGTATCACAAAATGTGTCCAAATATTTTTAGTCACTCCTGGGTTAGTAAAGATAGAATACATATATCAGCAACACATCAGAAATATTACTACATAATGCACCCATTCTACATAATCTGCTGATATCAATGTATTACAGTATGTGTAACATCATTATAATCATAAGGTAACCATTTTGTTTACATTTGAGCAATGATGCTGAGCAGTAGGTATGACTTTAATATTGCTCAATGATGAGTCACAGTCTCTACTATTGATGGCCATGAGTCACCAATATGATACAGCAAATCAGAAGTTAGCGTCACAGGCTAAATAATAAGGCTGCAGCCTAAACTATGAACAGAGTTTACCTTAACCTTGAAATGTGGGATTTCTCAGTTTCTCACTATCTAGCTACTGCCATCTGTTCAGCAGCCTAGATAAGGTAAAACCTCAGACGCCTGGGCGGATGGATGGATAGATGGGTGGGTAATGAAAATATGACAATATCCTCCCACTTCCCACTACTAGCGTTTTTTGTAAAAGGAGACTGAATATAGTTGGGGAACCTAAGATTTGCATTACGCACAGCAAGAGGAAAATAATAGCTCAGGAACAAGTCACAATAATTTCTGTTGTGAGCTCCAGTAAATTGTGTGTAAGGCTGTGATCAGCTGACCAGTACTATTTGTGGATTCAGCCAGCTAAATGCAATGACTGTTAGAAATGTTGCATTTGAATTACCTGCCACTTTGAAATCATTATTCCCTTTATGCTCACTTCTCTTCAGTACCACTAGCTAGATGAATGAAGTACCACAACCACAACCACAACGTATGGACATCATTCCCAAAAAATGCCATTCCAGATTATTCTAGTCCACTTGAACCCCTAGGTGCAGTGCTGTAAATTATCCATAAATTATATATTTTTGCCTATTTTATATCCTCGTGTGTACCAGTGATAGATGTTGATGTTAATGGAATTAACACAGGGGCACTAGAGGAGCAACAATTAGACAACCTCCAAAGCAGGAATGGTTTTACGGGTGCAGGCCACTGAAATTTTTCCTTCCTTATATTTTCTTTGTCACTACTTTTGTAATTGGCTATGGTCGGAGTCACTACTGGGAGCATGAGGTGATACCTAGCTCCTTCTAAGGTTGCACAGGTAATCCATCTCCTCAATATGTGCCACTCCCAGGAGGTTTGGTCTGTCTCCCAGCACACTCAAGCGCATGGGGGAGATTCCATGAGACAGCCTGGGCAGGGCTGTAGAAGTTCCTTAACCCATCAGTAGGACCAGTATCTGCTCCTTTCTGCAAGAGGAACAGGATGAGCACTGCCCAAGCCCTACAAAATGACCTCCACTAGAATGACCTATTTTAACAGAGCAGAAACTGAAAACGTATTAACTCGTGTGCATTGTATGCACTTCAAAAATATTACCCCAATGCTTGCAGACAGCTTTGTCGGTGGTGTTAACCATCCTGAGTCACAACACTGACATAACCCATGGTCCACCAAGAATTTAATCATGCATATGCCAGTTTACAGGTATGGTACTGTACATGCTACAGATCATTGCAAATGAAAAGTATTATGACATGAATTTCACTTGAATGACTAAAGTAAGAGTGATTTTAAAAATACTGATGTTAATAGTTTAAGTTGCATAGATTTATAATGGAATGTCTTAGCCATATACCAACATTAACATCTTGTCATTTATAAAGTGTTTAGAAGTGTTTATATGGCTTGTTAGTGCTACTGAAAAAGTATTTACCATTAAAGGAAAAAAAAAAAGAATAATAACCACAATGATGTGTCCGTCTTTATCCAACATTTACTAGCTTCAGTTTCTCAACTGTAATATGGCCAAATGAACTGAGAACTTATCCTGTATATCCCTCTCATGGAATGAGGGGAAAGGACCCTCTGATGGGATTACTGAAAAAAAAAATCCATAGTCAAAGGAACTGAACCCAAACTCAGCCAATATCTACGACTATCCCACCACAATTCTTGTACAAACTACAGCATAAAAAAGGGGTCTTGCTGTGCCAGATCAGGGTCACAGCAATATGCCTGTCAATCACACAGTATGGTGTTTGGCCCAGATTGGGTTTATTAAGCCCAATGACTCATGTAATAAATGGGATAAAACTTTAGAGGAGCATTTGTTATAGATTACTGGGCTTTGCTCAAAAGCTAGATTGCGCTAGGAAACATGCTGGAAAACCTCCTGGCAAAAAAGATGCCTTATAATTGCCAAAACATTGTTGGGCTGTAGACAAGGACAATAGAAATATAGATAAATCTAATGGTAATTTATTAAGTACAGCATAAGTAATTAATCTATGTATTAATGAGGACAAGTATCCATTGGATCATTCAGTTCACTTCAGTTAGAAGCAGGTATTTCTCTCATGCAGACTATAGATGTTTTTTATGCCAACAAATAGCCATTCAGCAATGGGATCATCATAATTATTTAAAATCTTACATTGTATGGATGATGCTAACTCAGCAGTATTTAATTTGTATGATGCGTTGACCTAACCATTCATCATTTTGCAAATCTGACTGAGGCAGTGGCACAATAGCAACTACGGATGTCACCAACCTTAGGCACAACATGTTGAGGTTCAGAGTCATACACACTTGGCAGTCAGTATAATTATGGAAGCTTGTTGCTGACACTCAAAAAATAAAATTAAAAGAATTCCATCCATAACGCTAAAGAATACCATCCTTCCTGTCTGTTGCTTGTGTGTGTGTTCTTGGATGGCATGAAATTTCGTTGTATGTACACTGATTAATTTTGCTGTGACAATAAAGTTCTATTCTATTCTATTCTATTCTAACATGAAATCACTGAATCCTTATGAAGCTCTTTTTTGCTAGAAGGCATTCAAAGGCATTCAAATATCACTAAGTGATTTTGTCACTACCTGATTTTGTGTTTTGCATTAGTGTCATCTGCTTCCGGGTAACTAGGAAATGACCTCTTTCACAGAGCTTCATGATTTGCAGTGCTGCGTAGTTTAGTTTAGTTTACTTTATTTTATTCAATTCATACCTTAAAATTTCAATTTATTAACACAAAATTTCAAGAAAATAACTCAAAATTTAGAGTTAGGAATCGAAAAAAATGTTTTCAGTGGCAGAGGCAAGGTTCCCTTACTATAATATTACTTAAATGACCAATAGATACACTATAATAGACCACACCCATCTTCAAACTTAGTCTTCACTTGGATCTCAGCTACTATCCTGTAGGTATTTCCACACCAATGGGTGCCATGATGTCATGACAAAAGACATGCACATTCTATTCTTTTTGAGCTGGTAGAAAGGCTGTCTTTTATGTTATATTGTTTTGGTTTAACGATGCAGTTTGGTTAGGTTTAAGCAACAAAACTATTTGAAGAGTTTTGAAAAAACAAACACGGAAAAACAGGGTTTGGGGAAAATATAGCCGTTCAGCATCATTAAGTACATCTTAAGAATGCCAGTCTGGCAGAAAGCCTTGAAGGCACATTCTACCATCTGCAACTTTGTCATATCCTGTCAGCAGACCATTAAATGAAACCAATTTAAATTTAAACGTAATAATTTAATGAATGGAAGTTGCTTTCTGATGGGACTTAATAATTTTCCCTAACGAGTTTAGTCTGAGGACAAGGGAGTCGAGCATATTTATTGGCTCTCTTTTGGTATTTCACTTGCATTTAATCTAGGCCAAGAAGTGACAACAGCTTGTTTTATCTGAATTTACTAACAAATGGACATCTTGCACAACCCAATAAGATTTTTATGAGTAAAATGAGAGGATATTAAAACAGAGAAAAGGGTGAAAAATGCTCTAATTACTTTTTTCTACCACAGTTATAGAGCACCGACTTTGCAGCTCTGACATGCAAAAGTACAAGAAGTGTTTTCATAAGTAGAACGACGTGATAGTCACTTTGGGTGAAAACAATATTCAGATGTGCCCGTAAATTAAAAAAAAAATGAAAGCAGAAATACAATAAATATAAATCTGACAATTTGCTGGGTAAAAAGTATGTTTATGCAAACAAAGTGTGTATTTCATAAACAACAAACAAAATCTAAAGGTATATTTGGATAGCCTGTCAAAATAGGCCTTAGGAAGGTCTATACATGTGAGGATACACTTCCATCTGCATCCAGGGTGCGTTCTCGCATGTAACCACATGCATACATTAAAAAATTCAAAGAAGAGTGAGATAAAATACAGCTGTGGTGCAAATACACAACTGCTCTGTAATTGTATGTCTTTATTGATAAGAACTGATTGTATCTTCTCAGAGTGCAACAAATTTACATTTGAAAGTTTGTTGTCATATTCACCCTACTAATACAGTGGCAAGACTCCCATCTGTAAAAAAAAGAGTACTTTGTTGGCCAGTCATTAAATCACTAAATCCATCTACTTTCCTATGAACAACAATGTAGGAGCTGATTCCTCTAGAAAAAATGGGACACATTGTATAATATATAATACTGACAAACATGTCCGGGTGAAAACGAAAAACTCTGCCTCCAGTGCATCCTCAGCCAAACAGTAGTTAAAAAATAATGGCGATTCTATGAAGACACATCACAATGATTGTGCTAGCAGTTTCTTGTGTAAGAAGTAATATATATTGTTAAATTCCACAGGGAAGTCAATAACAGGCAGTCTTGGCCCTTCTCTCCCCAAGATACTGTAATTTATCAAAACAGAAACAGAAGAAGATATATTTTCTTCTGCTTTACTTACATTTTTTTCTTTCTAAAAATGTATTCATTTATTTGTTGTTGTTTGTTGTGTTTTCATTTTGGCCCGTTTGTTCAGCATTTACTACTGTAGTTAAGACTTAGTTTAGTTTAGACTTGCAGCTATATTGTTAGTTTTCCAATTAATGGTACTAGCATGATCACTGAACCAAACAATAGATTTTTATATTATGGTTTTTTTTCATTTCTTCAAAACCCATGTGCCTTCAAAACAGAGGCCATATAATTTGTTTTCAAGACATTAATTGATGTTCTCAAACCTTATTATAGCATTTATACGTATGCCTACAATAATAACGGTCTCAATATAAAAATATGGTTATAGTCAATATCACCAAACCAAAATTTTATTTGTGTTAACCTGTCTTAAGTGACTTTATCCCATAAGATCTTTTCCTTGATAAAATCAAGAGAAGCCAATATGAAAAACCAACATTCCACCCCCCCACCCCACCGCACCCCACCCCCACTAAGCTTCTTGGGAGAAACACTGAAACAGTTCCAACAATTAAAGAAAAAGTGCACTATTTATGGCACACTAAAAAAGCATTTCCAAAACATTTGCTCTATGCTCATGCTCATACCAGGTTGCTGCACATTGGTCTCACACACACACAAAATAAATGTAAAAAATAACAGCGCAGACACATTCAAATCCTCTTGCACAAGATATAAAAATGCAGTTTGATCTCAAAACTTCTAACTATTCCTTTCTAAAAACTTCAAAGTTCCAGGCCATAAAAAGCTAAATTGACCTAAAGTTCATTTCATCATTTTCAAGAAATTCCAAAACAAGTCAGGTGTGGGGGAGTGAAGGACTCAGACATCTCCATCTGGAGACCTACTGAACAGAAACTCTATTTTAAACTTTATTTTGGTTTATACTTTCAGATATCTGACCATTTAGGGAAGTGATTTCCTTTAAGCAACTCATTGTAAATGCCCAAATGTATAAAAGGACAATATCAATGAATATATAAGTAACTTGGCATTGTTCTTCGCCACGTGACATATTCTTGTGATCTACTGTAAACACAGTAAAATCCAATTCAGTCAAAGTGTGTGGACAGTGACATTGTTTTTGTAATTTTAACTCCCCACATGACCACAGTGGATTTTTAAATCCAACAATCAAAATGTAATTGAAGTAAAGACTTTCAGCTTTAATCCAAGGAGTTTAACAAAAATATTATCACCTACTTAGGAATTACAGCAGTTTGTACATGTAGTCCCATGTAGTTTCAGATGCTAAACAGTAATTGGACAGAATTTTACCTGAGAAGCAGTTTCATGGTGAGCCCTGTTACCTTGTACCATTTTAAATTAAGCAGAGAAAAGTTCTGGAGTTTCAAAGTTGAAACTTGTATTTGGTAGCAGTTCAGAGGAAGTCTCAATATAAGGTCCAAAGATATGTCAGTTTAAGTGAAGGAGGCCATCATTAGTTTGAAATAACAAAAAGTAAAAGCGTTCAGAGAGAAAACAAAATTTTTTGGTGTGGCTAAATCAACAATGTGAATCATTCTTAAAAAAGAAGAAATACAGTGGCCAGCTCAGCAACACCAACATGCCTGGAAGACCACAGAGGAAAGCTCAAGCGGATGATCACGGAATTATTTCTTTGATTAAGAAAAACACCCTTAAATATCTCACAAAGTCAAGAACACTCGAGGAGGTAAGGGCATCATTGTCAAAGGCTACAATCAAAAGATGGATTAATCAACGTAAACACAGAGTTTACAACAAGGTGTAAAAGCACTGGTAACACATGAAGAACAACAAGGGCAAATTAGAACCAAGACTGACTTGTACCACCAGAATTATGAAGAGAAAAGTGGAAAGGAACAGCTGTGAAACATGGTGAAGGCAATGTTCTGCTATGGGCATGTATAGCTGCCAGTGGAACTGAGTCATCAATGTTTATTTATGATGTGACTTCTGATAAAAGTAGGAGGAGGAATTCAGAAAGGTACAGGGCTACAATCTCTGCTCAGTCATTCACAATGCAAATGGACAGTGTGGATTTGACAGGGACAAAATTTATTTTAAAAAATGTCCTTGACCAAAACCTTATAGACCTGACTATGTAATAGTTACATTTATACTCTATTGTACTCTGCTGGTAAAATACACATCATGTGCCCCCTCTGAAAGTGCTTTTTCTTTTCCTTTTTTTTTGTTATTGCTCTTGCAGAACATTTTATTTTCTGGGATTTTCAAAAATGATCAGAGCTATATATATATTCAGAATGCAGTGTCCTAGCCCACCTACTTTTTGTCATAAGTGTTATAATGGAGACATTATGATGTGACCCTAGTTCAGCCTGTTTCAGGGTCCCACAGCTCACGAGGCATCCAACAAAATAAATCATCACTTCTTTTATGGAAGCCATATAAGCATATTCAGAATGGAGAAAATAGATTGGTTGATGGCAGCCTGATGGGATGTTAACATCAGGTAGACAAGCAATTTACTGTACCATTGAGAATTCATTGTGGACTTCACAAGATAGGAGATATACTGTTTGTTATTGCTTTAAGCTACAAAGCAAAGCTGCCAATGCCATTTTCCGCAACTGTACTTTGGAAATACGCAATGAATCAGTCATCACTGTCCCTCAGCTCAATCCAGGCTGTCACCATTTATGAAAAAGTAACTGAGTTATGGCAACATAAGTAAGAGGAAGGATTGTGAAAGCAATCATTACTGGCCAAAGAATCATATCTTGGAAAGCGCTTTAGAAGGCGGAACTGTGACGTGTTGCTTTACTGTATGAAATTTATAGAGATTAAAAATAAAGATTATATAACCTCCAAACACTTTTCGGCTCAATTCAGCTGCAGATCTTAAGGGAGTGAGCAGGGAGGCGAGAGAGTTGTAGCTTTTTGCAATGTTACTTAAATGGATAGAAACTGATGCCACAAAATGACTCAATCAGTCCTTAGCTTTGTAGATCCTGCAACCTGCATTATGAATATCACAGTAAATAAAAAATCAAATGCACCATTGACCATAATGAATATGTACGACACATGAAAATGCACCGATTTGCTAAGCACTGTATTCAACACTCTTGGTGGTTCTGTCAGTAAGGTGCTGATCCAAAACCTCAAGCGCTTGTACCTTAGCCTGCTAATCACAGCAATCATGGTTAAAAAGAAGAATGGGCAATGGGCCGCAGGGAAAATTCCTCACCCTCTGGCAGTGCCTCATGGAAACGCCGCAAACGCTGTACGGATTCAAACGTATCAGGGATTATTAAGAAACCTGAGAACAAGGTCAAAGACTTGCAGAAGAACACAGAGCAAGTTAAACTTAACTTCCACTTCATCCCTGAGGCTCTGAAAATACTTAGGAGATAGTTGAGGCAGGCTCTGTTGAAAGCTCCCCCGCCGGCACGCAAAGCTTTACTTTTGATGTTAATTCCTTGAAAGCTGTTTCTTTAGCTGGGGATTAGTGCATGAAGAGCCAGGCTTACCATGCTCTGGCTAATAAAGATGAAACATCTAACACAGGTACTCGTACATACGCTCGCTTGGGAACAGTGCCTATAAAGTTGCCTTAATTATAGAGAACTCATTTCGCTTCAGTAACTGTAAGAATAGGACGACATTTGTAGTTTGAAAATACTGTGGTA
This sequence comes from Bujurquina vittata, assembly GCA_015106715.1. Classification (NCBI taxonomy): domain Eukaryota; kingdom Metazoa; phylum Chordata; class Actinopteri; order Cichliformes; family Cichlidae; genus Bujurquina; species Bujurquina vittata. The sequence goes on along the minus strand of VUQK01000106.1, from coordinate 19,744 downwards.
TTAAATGTTGAAAATCCTCTGTATTCTTTGGACACAAGTCTTGAAGTAAAATAATGAGTATATAGGCACATCACTTTCTCGGCTCATACGATCAAAGCTGCCTTCGTAGTATGCTCTCAGTCTCCCCAGATTAGGTCTCCTTTCTAAAAGACTGACAATTATGAAGTGTGTCCATTACAGCTGCTGATTAGCCTCCGTGTCTGTTCTGGCTTGAGCGAATGTTGTAGCTAATGATTCTGTGGCAGCGTGCATGGGAAAGCGACACCACAATTCATCTGCCTGGCCAAAATCTCCATGATTAATAGATGTTTCACAAGAACATTCGCCCCTTTGAATATTTGAAATGGTTCTCCCCATCACCGAGTCCTCTGCTTTGACAGTTTAAGAAGTAAATTAATCAGTCCCATCACTGCATCTATCCTACTTTCAAGTACAATGAATGGCTTTCCCTTCATCATTTGCTTGGCTATTTTCCAATAATTAATACCAGGATGATTAATTCCACTGGCCTTTATTTAGTAAATTGATAGGTATTATTTAACACCGGCGTCTACATATTGACAAAAGAACAATATCAGCTAATTACCTCTGTAAGTCAGGGATACAAAAGCAATCGTAACCTTAAATCAAATCCTATTATCACAGCTCAGCTTAGTGGAATTTCATTAGACCGCATTGTTCTTCTACAATGTGGCTATACTTGTTTGTTTTTGGGTTTGTTTGTTTTTTTTCATTCCCTGGTCATCTTTGACATTTTCGTAATATGAAAAAACCTTGTACAAGGTGTATTTTGATTATGGATGAATCTGTGACCCAGTTTGCTCAATGCATTAATATACTGTGGTCACGCTTGTCAACTTGCATACAGTTGTATCATACAGCAGGAAGGCACAATTATGTTAAAGCCAATGAGGGCTGTAAGCGGGTGGTAAATCTTATCTATTTCATCTATGATGATATGGCTGGAAAACATATTTGCCCCACTTGTCATTATGAATATTTTGTATAGCTAAAAAATATGAAATCATTTGCATAAAATACTCCACGAGAAAATGGTCTCTGAAATTCCTGTCAAGTTCTAAAGTCATTAATAAAATTGTTTATTTTCTTCTTTCATGAGCCCTAATTGCCTGTCTGGCAAACATTTACTTAGAGCTTAAAAGTTTATGTTGTATTTGCTAGTTATCAGTAATATTTCTCTTGCGTTATAATCTTAACTTTGACTCTGAGCGGAACAAATCCACCTTTACAGAATGCTCAAGCACAGTAAGGAAAAGGGGATTCACGTGTAAATAACTGACATTGAAGTCCATTTCCTGAGGGCTCCAAAGAAGACATAAATCATCACCCTTCTGTCACCATAAATGGCTTCTGCGGTGCAGGTATATTTAGCTGGTTCACATAACGCCCTGGGTGAAACTTAAGACTCAGCAACTCCAGTTCATTTTGTGCCATCCAGCCTTTATGAGTAACAGCAACTAATTATCTTCAAACCTTATGGTAACCTGCGTGTAACACACAAAAAGCCCATACTGTGGAAGTAGTGGGTTTACTGTAGACAGGGATTTAAAAAAAGAGGCAAATAGTGTGCACAAGGCTGTATTTTTACACAGAGCACCTAAAGGATGATATTTTCTCTGACATCTCAGGACTCCGACCCAAATGCATTGCATTTGGGTATCAAGGCTTCCATCAGCACACGTAAACACACAGAGTGAAACAGGAAAAGAACAGAACTGTGGATTAAACTCATGGGCAGGTTAAAGCAGTAGCTGTGGTGTGTGATGGGATAAATGAAAACCTCATTCTATCTTGGTTTAGCCTAAGGTCTGTGAAGCGATGGTAATCTCTCCTGCTTTTTTTCACATTCCAAGTAATATGTTTGTCTGTTATTGTTAAATTGGGAATTTAGAGAACTCTCAACCCTTTTAAATTCATGGTTGCTGTAACCCTGATGTAAAAATATACAGTACTCTATACAAAAACAAGCAGTTCATGAAGTTCTCCTGATTTGGGGGAGGGTGTATTCTCTGCCTTATAAAAATAAATACATGAATCTTTCTTACCCAAAGTAGTTTACAGCTGGCATAATTTTTGGATTCTTGTAATCACTTTATTTTTTTTAATAGTATAAAAGTCCTTGCTATGCATTGCATCACGTAGGAATTCAGTTTCTACAGTCAAACAAAAAAAAAAAAAGAGAGGAGTGCATTACCGGGTGATGTCATCAGATAGGTTGGCAGAGAGAGGCAGTACTAAAAGAGTATGAATTAACGTAGCTTGTATTACTGAGACATGTCATCAGCACATAGGTAGCAGGGATTCTCCCTGTTTTTTGTTTTTTTTTAAATTACATATCCAAATAAATGTGGGCCTACAAAAACTGATGCAAGGCTTATTGTATCTGGTATTTTTAATTTAAAATTTACAATAAAGATATAAAATGCAAACTATTCAGTTTATTTCCTTTTTCAGTGTCACGAAAAAGTATTTTCCTCCTTCTTGCTTTTTTGTTTCAGATCTTTAAAACAATTTTAATATCAGGCAGCGGTAGGCTGAGTCAATATAAAATGCAGTTTTTAATGATGATTTTTTTTTTTAGGGGAAAACAGCTATCCAAAACTACACTTTGTGAAAAAGTAATTGTGCGCTAAACCTAACAACATGTTGCCGCAACCTTGGCAGCAAGAATGCAATCAGTCTTTCACATCGCTGTGGAGGAATTTTGTCCCATCTCTTATTTGCTGGATTGTTTTAATTCAGCCCCTCTGGAGGGTTTTTAAGCATGAGCAGCCTGCGTAAGGTCATACCAAACATCTCAAATGGGATTTAAGTCCAGACTTTAACTAGGCCACTCCAAAACCCTAATTTACTTTTTTTTTTGGTTTTGTTTTTGTGAGCAATTCAGTGGACTTGCTGGTGTGCTTTGGATCTTTACCCCACTGCTTGCGTTTCAGGGCATGAACTAATGGACATCCACCTTCAGGATTTTCTATTAAAGACCAGAATTCATGGTTCCATCATTTACAGCAGACTGTCGAGGCACCGAAGCAGTGAAGTAGCCCCAGACCATCACACTACCACCGCCATGTTTGACAGTTTTATTTTTACGCAAACATTTGTCTAATTAGTCCACAGAATATTTTCCAAAAAAATCTTTTTGGTAAATGTGAGACGAGCCTTTGTGTTCCTTTTGGTCAGCAATGCCACTCTTGGTTAATTCCCTATTATTGAATCATGAATTGTGACCATAGGTCTGTCGGTTTTTTAGATGTTCTTGGTTCTTTTTTTGTGACTGGATGAGTGGCCGATGCGCTCTTGGAGTAATTTTGGTAGGCACTGTTCCAACCTTTCTCCTTCTGTGGATAATGGTGCTCATCGTGGTTCACTGGAGTCCCAAAGCCTTAGAAATGGCTTTGTAACCCATGCCAGACCGATAGATGTCAGTGACTTTGTTTCTCAGCTGGTTCTTTAGATTGTAGCAAGATGCGCTGCTTTTTCAGATCTATTTCTTTCTTTCTTTTCCTCTCCTTAATAATTGAAATAATCAAGAAAAATAAAAGAAAAGGAAAGGAAATGGCCCTTCACACTAAAGAGCTGCGATGAGAGCGTGCCGTTCTGGTAGCTAACCACTGCAATTCTCGGCACAGCGCAACGGCCCAACTGATAGCTAGAACCCTGTATGTTCAGTGTGACGTCAGAGGAAGTACCAATGCCCAGAGATAATTTTTTACATATATTTATATTTTATATATGATTATGGCTGTATGCCAGTTCTCCTGAAGAACAGGCCGTCATTGGAAGGACGGCTGAAACTTTTAGCAAGTGAACAATGGTTTGTTTTAAGCCAGGCAACACTGCCCACAATACCCCTTCCCCAGTCACCAACATTAGGAAAAACTGGTTAATGAAATCGTTGTTCCCATGACTTTAGAAATTTAACCAAGTCAGGCTAAGAAGCAGATGTAGCACTATTTAGGAACTAGCTACTGAGTACACCTTATTAAGAACATTTAACATCAATGTAATACAAAAAGTGTTTAAATATTAAAATGACAGTGATTCAGCTGCTGAAATTTAATCCCACCTGATTCCCAAGCAAGTGCAATGAACTTGGTCCAAAGCAAACCAGCTTCACAGACATGAAGAATTGTTGACAATTATCAATAGCAAGACTCTTTTAAATTGTTACATCAGCACATTGACGAAGTTTAAAAAGTATTTTTGTTTTGTTCTTTTTGTAAATAGTTTTTAATGATGCTTGCCAAAATGATAATGTGTGTATTCAATATCTGCTTTAATGGGACAGGAGAGCAAGTTCATTAAGCTTGCTTAATTAGAATGGAATTAATGTAAGACACTTAAATAACATTATTGAACAAAATGGACTGCATCTATAAAAAATGCTCCTTGATTGTACTGGAGCGCACCCGGTGTCGCATCATGCATACATTAGCTGTTATAAGGGCAGCTCCCACTTGCCCAAGGTGTGTAGCAGAAATCAGGCTGCTGGTCTTTCAGACTCCCGTTACATGTAAGGGCCTGAGGTGGACTTGTACCAATCTAGCAAAAACAAAATACTAAAAATACTACTATAAGCGTAATAATCCTGAAAACTGTCAGTTTCCAAACCGTAGGAACAGCTTTCCCTCACACTTTCATGAACAACCGTCTCACTTTTTAAATACTATATCACATGGATAATTTTAATGATGGATACTTGAGGATTACCTCATTATGTAGAATTTTTAATGTGATTATTTTGCTGCTGAAATCGCAGTTGATTGAAGTAACTGTTAATTGCAATTGTGTTTTATAATGCTGCGCACAGATTGATTTGTTATTGTGCATAAATGTTTATTTAAGCAAGTCTCTAAGCTGTTGGAACTAAGTTATTACCAGCATAATTACTGATGAATTGTCAAATATTTTGTATTTGGCAAATGGACACTTGATAGAGCTGAGTGCTATTAAGTGTACAGTCTACTGCACTGTGTTTTTAGTAAATGACGAGTGTATTTTAAAATGAGTATCCTACAACCAAATAATGATACGTGTTTGATGATTAATAATTGATATATACTTCAGTGTGATCGAGAGAGATCACTCTTTGTTTGAAAAGGAGACAAAAGAAAGGCAGGGAATAAAAGTGGGCTAACCCCCATTACCAGCTTTAACACTCGTGTCCCTGTTGTAGTGTCCAATCGGGGTAAGTGCTTTATATTGATTCAGCAGTCTGTTTCAACCCATGCTTTTGATTTCGCTTATTAGGTCAACAAAGAAGGTGAACCTATTATCAGCAAGCTTCATCTTGAAAACTACCATTTGTTTTTTGTTTTTTTACCTTTTGATACAGGTTAGAATGGATCATGTGTGCGTGTGGAAGAAAAAGAAATAGCGATTGCCTCAGCCGATCCAAATGTGACATTTAGATCTGAAACTGGTGATTTTTTTTATTTTTTATTTTTACTCATTCTCTCTGATATTCAGTTTAAATTCCCCACTATATACTGAAAACAAGATGAAATAAGAGTGAGTAATGTGGATTGAGGACTGCTACGGAGAAGCTGAATTATAATCTCATCAAGAGCCTGTAGATAATCCGCTATACGTCAGTTCATGAAAAATCGAACGCCCTGGGTTTCTAGTTCCTGTCACATCACAGGAGCTCAGTTCTTGCCATTATGCTTAAAAAAAACTTTTTTTTTCTTTTTGCCAACTTAAGATATTAATAGTTCCGCCATATAGCCGTGACATATGAAGTGGTATTTTATAAACAACACATTTATTATGCACCAATATAAATGTTACAGCAGATGCCACAGTGAAGCAAGTCTATAAATGGGCGCGCAGCCAGCAAATGCCATATAGTGCTTTCAGTAAACTCGGATTAGCTAATATTATTAATCTAAATTCACATGTAAATACAATAAAGGGTATTATTGCTTGTAGAAAGTACATTAATGCTCAGTACTTCAAATGGCAGAAATAATCCCTGCCTATGCTTGGGTGGTATTTAGAAATCCTCAATCCTAATGAGCACTATATTTAAAAACATAGTGCGCTTCTGTTTTTATTATCCAGACATAGAGATATACTCTATTAATACAATATGAGAGCCAATGATATACTTCAGCTAGCAAACACAAATGGCACTAGATGCCCTCTGCTACATGATGTTTACTGTTCTTTAAATCAAATATGATTATGCACAAATGTGCTTAAAAATAGCGTGTATTCATTCTTCCTCTCCCAGTCGTTTTTACACAAAATGATTTCATAACAGCTGTTACAGGATTTTAAAATGTTTAAACAAATTTTTAGTATTCTTACCTACAAAATTCACTGTAATGAATTCGCTCTGTCAGTTTAGATGCTGTGGCCAGCAACAGAGGACCCCAATGCAGGACTTGCAAGGTGAAGAGCTTAATTTTAAATTAAAGCATTAATAGCAAATCTTTGCTTGCCAAAACATAACATGAGCTTGGGGCGTATAAACTTCAGGTGTAAACATGAACACAGAGCGTAAAGGCAGACAGCGGGATAAAAAAACAAACAAACAAAAACAAACACGCGACAAGCACCAAAGGGAAACGCAGACAATAAATACACTACGGGAAAAGAGGGACCAGGCAACAGGTGAGGGGCACACCTGAACGTAATTACACAGATGAGACAAGGGGAAGCAAAACTAAACACAAGCACGCATGAAAAAGGACTGTCAAAATAAAACAGGAAATGACCAAATAAGGCGCACACAGACTTGACACATAGAGGGAACCTAAACACAACACTCAGAGAAACACTGGGAAGAGAACCAAAACATGAGACAAGGGACAAAGACATGGGAAACAAAACAGACACAGGAACACTGACCATGGGAACGACAACAGGAGAGAAACAGGAACTAACACAGATAACTGAACAGAAAATAAAGGCTACCTAAAATCCAAATTCATAACTTAAAAATACAACTCAAAGAAACAGAAGGCACACTGGGCCATTACTGTTTTCTGTATCTTGCTTTCACTTTGGAGATGGGAACCTTCCTTCTGTTCCTGGCTATTGAGAAAACAGCCTTCCATGTAGGGCTGCAGCCATCAATTATTTTAGTAATTCAGTATTTTATCAGTTATTCCACTGATTCCATTCCCATCATATATATATATATATATATATATATATATATATATATATATATATATATATTTATATATATCTCATAACAAAAATAACAGTGATAGAA